>MU134530.1:0-148839 GCA_015039355.1 Ramaria rubella
CACTCAGAAAAGTTTAAGTAGAAGTTTATGTACTCGAAGTTTAAGTACTCCAAGACAAGGAATTTAAAATTACTGAACAGGGTGAGATCTCAGAACTTTGAGTCCTCAACATCGGAAAAGTTTAAGTACTCTCAAGATAACTGAAGGCAGGGAATTTAAAATTACCAAATGGGGATATCTTGGGTTCTCTGAACCAGCGAACTTTAGCAACTCAACACCGGAAAAGTTTAAGTACTCTTGGAAAACATTAACTTCTCTCTAAGAAACTCTATGTTTTTTGTTGATTCTCTTGAGTTGAAAACCTTCCCATTATATAAAATAAAACAGAAGTTTCACACAGTTCAGGACACAAAGATCTCCAATGGATTCACTGACTCAGAGAACAAATGAAGTATATTAAGAATTCTAGTTATGGAAATTATTCTCCAGAAGTTTGGGGTTCTGGGCCACCTTTCCACCGGAAATCCAGCGCTTCCAATCCCATGAAGGGCTTTGGCAGTGTCGTTGAAGGGATTCAGCCCCTACAAGCTCTGCAGAAGACCCACAGCCGTGAAGCTTGCACACTCCAGGTATCCAAAGGTCTGCAGGTAAGTTCAACCCTTCAGGCATTTAGTTTACTGACAACTACATGAAGCCCTTCAGTGCACTTCCTGCAGCCCATCAGCCCTCCTCATGTCCCACAGCCCTTTAGGATATGAACGTTTCTGTAGCCTTTAAGACTGAAAGTGTTCAAACCTCTGAAGGTCTGAAGGTAAGAACTTAAGTCTTCAAGTCTTCAGCTTCCCAATGAATACTTGCAGCCCTCAAGGGAACGACTTGCAGGCCTCCAGCATCTGCCTTCATTCCAATCAGTTTGGTGTGTATGCAGTTTCCAATGTATTCTGAGTTGCAAAGACTAACCTTACGCACTTCTTTAGCCTAATTTACGTGTCTGCTCCACTAGCCATAGGTTGATAAATCACTAAAACATATTGTCTGTTTTATTCACTCAACACCTTCAGTCCATCTGAATTGACCAATGGCCTTCAGCATGAGATCTCCATGGTAGAGGGTACCTCTTCGTGCTGTACCCATTTATTCTATAGATATGTATGATGTGTACACTCTACAAATTGCAGGCATTGAGTGATGTTTTTCTGTTTTGTGCGATTGCATAATCTCGTTGAACAATCATGCTCATGGATGTCATTTTGCACAGATTCTGGTTACATCCCTCTCTTGGACACAGCTTGACATTCCCTCAACTACATTGATTTGTTCTATTGGCTAACAAACTGCACTCTGAGATTACATCAGGGAGGAACTGCGCAGTCACAGATGCAGCACTTTTGCTGCCTTCTCATGTCAAAAACTTCTTGTCTTCAGTGATGGAAGTGGATATTGGCATTGTCAGGCTCTGTTGGTTAGCTTTCAGAGACTTGCTAATGACCAGTGCAATGGAGGACATAGAAGTCTTGGATGATCATCTATTTTGGGTACATGGACATGACCATTCTCTAGGTTTTAGACTACCTCATGTGTTTTTAGATATTGTTATCTGATATTATGTAGATGCCAAACAAATACGAATACGAGTATGCACCAATGACAAACCATGTTATCTGTCTCTGACTCGACAACTTCAATAGAAGGTGATCTGGCCCTCTTTCGTTGTGATGCACTGCCACCATCTACCCATGTCTGTCAATCCTTCATGGCCTCAATGTGAATCATGAGCCACCCACCTAATTGAAATGATGGCCCAATGGACGGCCTTATTTGTGAGCGGAATATATTACTCTCACCATCCAACTCCCGTGATTTGATGGGTGAGTGTACCTGCTTGTCCTTCTGGACAATCTCAAATCCATCACACACAGTCACTCCACAGCTGCATAAGTATAGGGTTGTCTTGGGGACCACTGATATTGCCAACAGCATCGTGATCCATTCATGCTCTTCAGTGTCAAAATATTCATATGTCTCACAGTTTGGTACCAGCTTCTGGATGTCATCACATTGAACTGGAAGAAACTTGCCATGATCGTCTGCACAGACACGGAAGTTCACACTCCCCCGGCCATCCTAAGAGCTCTCATCAGTGCACAAACACGAAACTAGAAAGTCCTACACTCACATGTTGCCACCACTTCACTCGCACCACACATTTCTCAGCTTTTGCATCACTTTTGCGAATCCACTCCTTTGCTAATTCCGCATGGCTCATGGCATCCAATTCCACAAGTTTAGCCTGATAGTACAGACTGAGGGGTTGTGCATAGGGGCCAGCTGAAGGGGAGGGGGATATCGAGACAGTATTATCATTGTTGAGAGTGGTTTGCATTGCCATCTGCATAGGCAAGGGCGTGAGCATAGGAGTGTCCAACTGTGTCTTCTGATGGCCTGCAGCCTTACATAATGTGTGAACATTTGCTTTAGATGCGAATAACACATCACAGTCCGCCTTGCATAGAAGATGGCTACATTTTTTGTTCCATGGCAGAGGTCAAGCACATGTGGAGCAGAGGATATCACAAGGTGTATTGCAAGGAGATGAGCTGGACAAAGGGGGGTCAAGGTCATCACACCAAACAAATCCTGCACACTCCATGTGTGCATCACGTGTGTTCCCAGCACACTGCATGACATGAGAGACATAGAACTAACCTAGGACAGAATAGAGTACATACCTCCTGGAACATCCTCTCGGTATTCTCCGGGTTGTGGTAGCCCATGCATAGTTTCAGAGGCTACAAAAGGTATATGTTGCACAATGGGCAAAGCAGCCCTCTGTTGGACAACCGAGGGGTACTGGACATCCGAATATGGTTGGATGTTGGTTGGACAGCGAGGAGCAAGGATGTCGTGTTATTTGGGTCAGACAAACAAAAAAATTTATAGCTTTAGACTGCTCACCTGCAGGTCTACAGCCATGGTACGGAGGCACGCCGGGAAGAAAATGTTCGATTACGTAATGAAATACCGCTCGCGATTATAGCCGTTAGGTGCGCTGAAGGGCTTCGGACTCTTGGGGGGGATGGCCGATGTCAGGGCTGAAGGTACAATGATGCCACGGAGGGCTTCAGGGGTGCAGACATCGAGATGCGTCGGGGCTTAAGGTCTGCACGTATAACCCCACAAGCCTGCAGCCCTTCATAGCTTCGCTGCAGGTCTACAGGCAAGGTCGGATGCCTGAAGACCTTCAGATCATCGCTGCAGGCCTACGGGCCTACAGGCCTGCTCCTGAAGGCCTTCAGGGCGCCGGATTTCCGCCGGATCCGCCGGATTTCCGGTAGTACGCCTGCATCTACGTAGTTCTCCAGAAGGAAATTAGCTAATATTCAATGTTCCCTTCGGGTTTCCCATAAGTTACAACTTAAACTTCACCTTATCTGAGAATTCTCAAAGTATACAATATTCTCGGGAATGTGTTCCCGAATGCGGGAAATTTAAAGTTTCGGCCTTCTCTGCCGTCGAGACTCGAGGACACGTCGGAGATCATTGTGTCACACTTTCGATTCTCTGGGGATTCTTGACGTTTGTCAATTCAGGTCGAATTCCCGTGTGGGTGTAACGATTTTTCGGTGCGCCAAAGCTGAAAGAGAGTTGGCCTCTTTACTCGCAACACCGGCACTGAAGAGAGAACGTATAGCAACATCGTAGACTGGCACAGCGCTGGCCCGACGTAGGCTCGGCTCATGCTCATGCTCGGCATCTACACAACGCCACTATCTCACCACCCTCCGCTCAACTGGCACCTCAATCCCACGCCCCGGACCCGTGTAGTGTGAATAGCCAAAGCGCGAATATATTATATTATCAATTATAAGTGAATAGGGAGGAGTGAGTGGGGACGGAGAGCTCTAGCGGCTTGTACTTGAGATAACATGGTAATTAGCGTCGGTCAGCGAAGGGGATCGTAACTCCGCCTGCTTAGCACTTTTTAATACATTTTTATTAACAGGGGGTAGAGATGCCCGCCACAGTTGTTGGTGTTTGGGGGTTTCCTTTTCTTGTCATGACTCTGGGGTGCGCTTAATACTTATTGGATTTATTGACCCGGAAGCCACGGTGTCGGGGAAGCTACTCGTGTTAGAGGTATCATCAGGTATGTCGTTATAGTATTGTATTTTTATAACGCATGTCTCGCTATGTGCGCTGTCAGTGACGTGGCCCCGTCTGTATGATCGGCGATGACCAAAGGCCATCGTATCACACCATTACGTGTCTATATATCGTTCCCTCACTTCATCATTTGCTCAACACCGCCACATCTATTCAGGAGAACATCGCAGCTGCAGCGGCTGTACTATTCTGGTGCAAAAAGCAAAATAACGGTGTGGATGCCATTCTATCTCCGGGAACGGCGGCCAATGATAATGGCGAAGTTAACTTGAAGGAGCAAACTGATCTTAGACATAACCGAAGACCGGCTTGGAGTGTGCTCTTAGGGCCTCAGAGTAGGCTTGGCCCAACCATCAATGATATTTGTCTCCCTTTCTTCAACTTGGCGAGATTTTGATCCTATCAAGCGAACAAATGTATTCAAATGTATAGATGTCTTGTAACGTGAGAAGGCGCCATTATGACGTTACCGAGGAGCAGCGCATTTATGAACAGGTTTAATAGCTGCCTCACGTGTTAGAAAAGGAAATGAATAGTCATGTGTCGTGGAACTTTCCACGCGACGAACATACCGGAGCCTCTGGGGGCATACCCGAACAATATTTTAAACAGCGGCTGCGATTGCAACAAAGTTGGCATCTATTTCGTGAATTACTTTCGGAGTCATCGACTCAATTTACTGCACTGTAACCCTGCCCCTGGTGTATAAGAACTAAAAGTTTAATCAACGGAACAGAGAGAAAGAAAAGCTACCGATGACCCAGATGACCCCACCGGCAAGGTCTTCGTCACCCAAAAGTTCCAAAGCAAAGTGTGACAACTGGGTGGCACATTTCTCATCGCAAATTTGAACGAGAAAACTGAAGAATCGGAGTAAGTCTGGCCCCCTCCGAGTCTACCGTGGAACTTGAAGGTGTAAGGTGCAATGCGATGCACGACTCTATCAAACACAGAAGCTAGAAGCTAAAATGCTTACACCGTCATTCGCGTCGGAACCAGGAGCATTGATATTGTCCCACTAGTAAGTAGAACGAGCCTTCCATAGTGGCCAATAGGTTCACAGAGCCAGAGCTGCAAAAACTATCACATAAAGCGACTCTCGAACACGGAAAATTGATCAATTCTATCCACGGTGGATAGCCTGCGACAGCCCCTCGTGACACACGTCTTGATATATGGGGTAGTGAAACACCCACCATCCAACTTGAGCTTCACAACCAGCTCGGAGCGCCACTGGGACATACTAGTAAAAGTCAACAAATATCAGATCATGAAAATTTTACTAGGTGTTCATCTATTATTGTCTATCCCTTACTTCCCGGTGATCTGTTCCTCACGCCCCTGATTGTCGAAAGCGGCCGCTGCATCATAACCTTGAATTTTTCGCACTTCGTAACCTTGTATGTTTCCTGGTTTCGTGGGAGTGGCTGAGGAGAGACTCGATGGAAGACCATATCTCGCCCAAAGTGTCCTCTAAGAGCGTGATGTTCACGAGTTCAATACGGTGTAAACACAGTAGACATGGGGATGGATTTGTAAGGATAAGGGCCTGCGGATGGGGGAATAAAGATAATATATTAGTGAAGGTGTTGATTTTGTGCTCACCACCCAAGAGGACGGTGACAGTAATTCGTTCCTGGCGGTTACTAAAGGCAAGATCCCGTCCATGTACACCTTGGACGTAGATGCAGGTTACCTACTTGATCTGGGTGGTACACAACTTTGAGCGCCTTGATTTCAAATAATCGCTGCGAAGGCAGTAAATTGAGAGATGATTCGTTAAAAGGAAAATCAGGAACAAGGGTTGTCAGTCTCTTGATGTTCGGAATAATCAAGCAGTTTAGAAATGATACAATGTCCGTTGAGGGCCAATTAGAGATCCAGAGCTCCGTGAGGTGATGCGTCGTAACATAAGAAATAAAGGGCGGCATAGAAATCGACAGTACAGAGAATATGATTAGACATGCTAAATTGGGGAGCGTGCTACGAGATCCATACATTCCGATACTGGGCGTTGCGGGCATGTCCGAAAGGCTAATTTCTGTCTTCCGCTCCAGACAGAATAAGATGCAGTTAGAGTTACCAGTCAAAACTGGGATCGAGAAGTTGGCGGGGTGGATGTGTGAAAATCGGATGCATTGCCATACTTGCACCTAGTTGTTCAAACGGGTCGCCGTTAAGCAAACGAAAAGTGCTTACGGGATGTACGGCGATCGCAGAGAGGCTGGGCGCAGTACGATCGCAGTGGGTGGAACATGGTACAGCATGGAGGATACACATGAGATCGTTTGGACATAAACAAACGTACAGCTATCGCACGTGGTAGAAGTGGGGCTGAAATAATTTGAGGCCCAGTTCTATGTTAAACCGGTGGTAATAGCCTCGCGGCCTCAGGCCCCATCCATCCTGGCACAAGACAAGGCAACGGTTTGCAAGATCCATGTTGGTGGTAACTATATCTGTCCAAAGGGGTGCATCATTCTGGGAGACACGTCTCCATTGTTGGCAAATGTGTGAAAGATAGAAGGCAATGACCATTCGTTCCCGACTACTACCAGTGAGCGAAAAGTACGTGATTATTTTGAGTAGTTTCAAAGACCCGTCTTAGAATATCTTTTAGTAATAGGTTTATCGGGGAAAGAGATTTATCGCCATGCTGGTCACCATGCCCTGGGGTGTACTGCGAGCTTGAGCAGTGGTCCATTTGATTTTGGGCCGAGGGTTCCCACCAGAACCATTCAGGTAGTGACTAAACTACTCATGTGAGTTGCGTAGTGTGAGATTATAGCAAGCTCACGTGCCTCGGCAGAATACTTGCACTTGGAGTTTAAGAGTGCCCTGTTAGATCGTATGAAAGTGATGGCGATATACGTCACGCGTTACATGTGACAACGCTCAGATCCCACCGGAACCACGCCTCCCTGTGTGAATCCAGGCTCCTCTCCCTAACCCACGGAAATCTGAATATCACCGTATGCCAGGTTTCTGTATTACATTGTCTTGACTCGGATGCCGGTATCCAGCCGGGTGACACGGCTATCTAGGTATTATTATGTAAGTGGGTAAGGTGGTATAGTACCGTCCCAGCGCTGGTCCGGTCGATGCCCAGTCGCTATTTTGATTAAGGTACCACGGAGTTAAGTACAAGCCATTTCCAACGGCGTCTTTTCGCAGACATGGCGCCTCTTTCCCTACAGGAGACTCAGGCGTCGCTTATGCATCCCCCGGGAAAGTGTCGATCTGACCAAACTTTCTATCACCTAAATCTCGGACCGCCACATTGTGCCTTGCCTTCGAAAGAACCAGAACCCTCGTACCTAGCTCCCTCTTTCCCTGGTGAAATCGACGTGTACACCAGGCTGAAATTTCGTAGCACTGCACTGGAAACGAGCGGCCGCGACAGTGAGGATCCGAAGCAGGCTCGAACTTCAAAGGCGCACATCCATCAGCGGATGATTTGTGAGGATGTAGATGTCAGGCTGAAATTTCGTAGCACCGCACTGGAAACGAGCGGGCCGCGACAAGCAGGATGAGAGCGCTGCCTACTCGAACTTGAAAGGCGCACGTGCATCAGCGGATGATTCTTGGTTCAAATTGTCAATGTTTGTTCTTCACGCATCTGAATCAACGCCCCATTCATGATGATTTCTGCGGAAGTGCCTTAAAAAGTCACCCCCACATCTGCAGGCGGGCACTGAGAGAAATCCTGCTCATGCTCGAAATAGGAACTCACCTTCCAGGAAATCCCTGTGCGTTCAGGAGCCTCTCACGCGTCTGCAGGCACTGACCAAATCCCGCTCGGGGCCGGCGGCCTATACCCAAACTAACAGTTCACCTCTCAAGAAAGTCTCTACACCCCGGGCTTCCCACATCAACCGCCAATTTGTGCCGACACGGCTGGAAAGACTCCCGCCGTGAAGGGCTGCTCTTTGCTATGCACGATGATCATCATTCGGAGAGTAAAAGGAATACGCTTGGACAATGTTGTAAAGAGATCCTTCCCAGAAAACCTTACAATTTGTAACCGCAATTTCCTTATAGACAACCCTTTTATTCCCCATTTCGAGCGCAACCTTAGTGTAGGGTGTACGGCGGGCACCCATGGGCACAGGCAGGGAACCAAAGCTTTCTGGAGTAACCACCCGGGAGTTTCTTGACATGTCACAGGCTCTGCTGGGTTTCCAGTAAGCGCATCGCATCTGTGCCTCTAACTTGTGGCGTAATGACATGCGTGGGTCTAGTCACGTTCTCCAATTATTAATGTTGCACCGTGCAGTTTCACCTCGGATCTCCACTGCCCCGAATGATAATACTAGTATTGGTAATTGCTGTCGGATGCATGCGTGGACATCCTTATTTATGCTGCCAATGATTCAGACTTACTTTCATCACCATAGTTTGTCCTCAACCCCAACATTGAGCACATCTCGAAGAAAATGGGTTTCGTCAACAGGAAGCTCTGGCGTCCAGAACCAGCTCCCCCTGGCTTTGCTGCAGGGGATGTAGAGACCCCAGAGCACAAGGCATCGTATGTAGTTTATGACATCCTTAGCGATCTCTAACCAAAATGGTACGAACACAGGGTAGTATCACGTCTCTGGTTCAACTGGATCTGGCCGATTCTGTGGGTGGGGTATACGCGCCCTCTTGAGGTTAATGGTGTGTGCTTAATTGATCGTCCAGCACCACGGTGGTCGTGACCAGATTCTGTCTAGATTTATGGGCGCTACCCGAGACACATCAAGCTCATCATATGGCTGACCGTCTCGGTCATCAGTTTTATTCCAGATGTCCGCAGAACCTAAGGCCCTCAGCCGGACTTTGGAAGAACGAAGCTATGTTCATAGGGGGGGAGAAAAACAACGGCGTTAATGTAGATTCCGACCGAGATAGCCAATTCAGCCTGGAGAAAGAAGCCTCGAGTGGTGAAATAAACAGTTTGCCCTCGCATGCTCCCAGTACAACTGCTGCCTCTTCCGTCACCAAATATTCACAATTACGATCACGGTGGCTTCGGAACCCATTCAAGCATACATCCAAAGACACCGCGAGCGACGGTGACATAAAAAACTCTAAGCCAAACTATAGTCGTATCCTTTTCGGTGCACTTCATTCCACGCTCTTATGGCGTTGGTGGCTGGCAGGTTTCCTAAAACTTATTGGAGGCAAGCAATCCCTATGTTCCTGTAAACGTTTGACTCAGGTATTTCTGGACAGACACCCTCCAGACGACGTCGCCACTCGTCACCAAGGCACTACTGGCTTGGCTCACTGAGTCTTTTATGTTTTCTCGGACTGGCCCGGTTCCTGGTCAAGCTCCCCCTCGAGGCATCGCATATGGAATTGGACTGGCTATCGCACTATTTGGAATGCAAGGTGATTGTTATATTTTCTTCCATACGATTTGTTCACGCTTTATTTTTTCAGAGATTTCGAGTATGGCCACAAACCAGTACTCAATTCTCACCATGACGAACGGAATGACGCTTCGTGCCGGGGTGATTAGTCTTTCCCTTATATACAACGGGAACTGATTGTCTCTAGATCATATCCCTTATCTTCCGCAAGTCCCTGTGCCTCTCAGGCAAGGCGCGCCTCAAGCACTCCTCAGGACAAATAACGACACTTATATCTACGGACGCGACGCGGATCGACTTGGCTAGCACGCTGATACACGAGTGCGTCTCTTAAACAACCTTCCATGCTATCTTTAACCTCTCTCCTTGTTTCTCAGTCTGTGGATAAACCCGATCCAGGTACGTGATCTCCATGTCACATTTCCCACGCCGTGATGACGATCGCTCCCTAGATCGCCATTGGTGTAGGGCTCCTCATCGGTGATGTGCGTGCCTTCAGCCTGCCATCAATTTCCTGTAGACAGCTGAAAATTCTTTTGGTAGTTGGGCGTCTCAGCCTTAGTGGGGTTCGGGGTACATATGACGACATCCTATAGTTCCAGATGTTTCCTAATCTCCATACCCAGGTACTTCTTCTTGGCTTCCCCATTCAAGCCCTGTTTGTACGTGTCATATACGAGCAGCGCAAAAAGGGCGTCAAAATCACAGACCAACGGATGCGAATGACGACTGAGGTAAGTGGTGAACAGCCAATATACCCCTGCGCCTATGCTACTTTTCTCTGTTGCGATTCAGCTACATCCCGTATATATATTTACTCATGAACGTCAAATTTTTTTTAACAGCTCCTTCAAGGCATGCGCCTTATCAAACTGTACGCCTGGGAGATGTTCTACGCAGACAAAATCGGTGCCTTGCGTGAGGCAGAAGTTAGATGTATCCGGACAAGCGCGTGAGTAATTTTTAACATTGCAATTACATCGCAGGGACTTAAGTAGTGGTTTAGACTCGCTCGTGCTGGGCTTATTTCCCTCGTCACGGTCATATCAATCGTGGCTTCCGTTTTGTCTTTCGTGAGTGCCATTTCTACCTAAGAGAACGAAAAGTTTACATTTCCGACTAGATCACATACGCCCTAATAGGTCACTCTCTTACTCCCGACATTATTTTCTCGTCGTTACAGTTCCTTAATGTCAGTCCTTCCTCTCACATCTAGCGTTTCTATAGCTGAACTGCTGCGAAACGTTCCTTCGATCGTAGATCATTCGCACGCCACTTATATACATCCCCTTCGTCTTCTCTGCCTGTTCCGATGCATATGTTGCCCTTGGTCGTATCGGCGATTTTCTCACTGCCGACGAACTCGCTGAGCCAGACATAGTCAGGCCTGAATCAATGTACGCTGTGGAAGTGGACGGCGATTTTGCCTGGGAAGCTGGTATGGTCGACACAGGGAACCAAAATGGGTCCAGTGCGGGTAAGAAAAACAAAAACAAAAACAAAAACGGCCAGAAGAGTGTGCGTGGAAGTGCAAAGCGGTCAGATGTTCCCACAGCTGCTGACCTCCCATCACAGGAAGAGCAGGAGGTACAGGCGGAGAAACCAGAAGATAAGCCGTTCGAATTGCAAGGTGTGAAAATTAGGGTACCAAAAGGTTCTTTCGTCGCGATTGTGGGCCGGGTCGGATCTGGGAAGAGCTCGCTTTTACAAGCCATGATTGGAGAGATGCGCAAGAAACGCGGGGAGGTGGGTATGAAGTTGCTCGCTCTCAGGCACTGTGCTCACAATTTCAAACAGATCATTTTTGGAGGAGACGTTGCGTATGTCCCACAGACGCCGTGGATTATGAATGCGACGTTGAGGGACAATATTCTATTTGGGCGAGAAGTGGACGAGGAGAAGTTCCAGGAAATCATCAAGGCCTGCTCTCTGAAGCAGGATCTTGAGATGCTTCCGCATGGTGAGATGACGGAAATTGGAGAGAAAGGTATCAATTTGAGGTGAGGCACTCCTCCTTGTTCACTATACTCACTCACACTTATTCACCCTGTTTTTGCAGTGGAGGTCAGAAGGTGATTTTCTCCCTTTTACAAAAGTTCCTGCATCACTGACAAATGGTGACTGGGCCAAGGCTCGTGTTTCTCTTGCCCGAGCAGCATATGCGAAATCAGACGTCGTTCTCTTGGACGATCCACTAAGCGCAGTGGACGCTCACGTAGGAAAAGACATTCTGGAACAATGCTTACTCCAAGGTCCCCTCGCAGGTAAAGCTCGAATCCTCGTGACCCATTCCCTCCACGTCCTCGGACACGCGGACTACATATACGTCATGGAGAACGGGATCATCGCTGAGGAGGGGACGTATCAAGTGCGTGTAGAGCCCCATTATACCCCGAAAGACTCATACTCGGGGTTTGCTGATAAACGTGTGTTTAGGATCTCATCAACAATGGTCACGCATTCTCACGTCTGGTTGAAGACTTTGGAAGTCGAGAGGAGGAAGAACTCGAGGAGATAGAGGTCCTAGAAACACTCGACGAGGCGACCAAGCCGAAAGCCGAGCTGCAGGATGACGATGATCGCCCGGCGCTCATGCAGAAAGAAGAACGCAACACCGGTCAGGTTGAATTGGTGACTTACACGAAGTACCTCAAAGCTGCCGGGGGACTATTATGGGCCCCTTTCTTGGTTGGACTTCTCACTTTTTCACAAGTCGCTGAAGGTATGTCTGATTAGGTGTTATGCTTCATGATTTCATTTTCCCGTTAGTTGGAAACAATCTGTTCCTTGGGTTTTGGACCGCAGAGAGTATTCCTGGATTCCGGCAGGGGGACTATATGGCTGTTTATGCGGTTCTAGGGGTTGCCCAGGCAATCTTTTCTTTCGCCGAGAGTTTTGCGTTCAGGTGGGTGCTAACGACCATGCTAAAACACACACACTAACCGATCGGGCTTGAACAGTTTATCAGGACTCCGCGCATCCTTAAATTTATTCAAAAAGGCGTTACATGGTGTCATTAGGTCTCCGATTTCGTTCTATGATACTACTCCTATGGGTAAGCTCTAATATACTTCCAAAACCCACCACCGAGAACCATTTCTGCACTTCAGGACGGATACTTTCTAGGCTTTCGAAAGATCAAGATGTCTTGGACAACCAAATCTCAAGCACCTTATACCAAGTCAGGGTTTTTTTGGATTCAGATTCTTTAAAACTTAGTTTTTCACAGCTGTTGTCATCTTTTTCTGCTGTCGTTGGAACAGTTGCTCTAGTGTTTTACACTTTCCCACTGTTAGGTATCATCTTTGCACCTCTCTCCATCTTATACTGGGCATTTGGGACGTTTTACCGGTGGGTCTCTGAGACCCCGTAGCTGGTGTTTAATCAGCTCATCACTCCATTCATTCAGTCGAACTTCAGTAGAGACAAAGAGACTTGACTCTTTGTTA
This sequence comes from Ramaria rubella, assembly GCA_015039355.1. NCBI lineage: Eukaryota > Fungi > Basidiomycota > Agaricomycetes > Gomphales > Gomphaceae > Ramaria > Ramaria rubella. The sequence continues at coordinate 12,911 of MU134530.1, forward strand.
AGGTCTGCACTGTATGCATCATATTCGGGTAAGTACGTGGTGAGCTCACGTTGTTCCGGGTGTCTCACTATGCTCCATTGCAATACAGAAACCCTTACTGGGCTGTCTACCGTTAGAGCTTATGGGGCGCAGGTAGCATTTACTTATTTAATTGACCTATTCGATTCTCAACAACACTACTACAGGCTCGGTTTATCACGACCAGCGAGAAGGCACTAGACGTGGAAAACCGTGCATATTATATGACAATCGCTATCCAACGGTAGGGGAATTGCCATGACAGGTGAAACGCTTGTTCTAATAACAATGTTTCTTCAGGTGGTTGGGAGTACGCCTGGATCTTCTCGACAACATTCTAATATTCGGTATTGCTTTATTTGCTGTTGGTTTTAGATCCACTGTGGATCCCTCGAAGATTGGTGTAGTCTTGTCTTATTCACTTAGTAGTAAGTATGAGATGTGTAAGAAACAATTTGGAAAGTTGATTGTTACATTTAGTCACACAGGTGTTCTGTAAGTTCCAGTCGAACTTTCTTAATAACGGGACCCCTCACCACTTGGATACAGCTCAGATGGTTACTTTATTCGCACAGAACGAACAAAACATGAACGCTGTCGAGCGGATAACCGTATATGCCGAACTCCCATCCGAGGCAGCTCTAGCCACACACATGGATCCACCTCCTTCGTGGCCCTCCAACGGATCTATCTCGTTCAAAAACGTGGAACTTGCTTATCGCGAAGGTTTACCATTGGTGTTGAAGGATGTGAGCTTCGAGATCAAAGCAGGAGAAAAGGTGTGATTGAAGAGCGCGAGGTTTTTATCTTTTCTTGCTGATATTCTGCAAGGTGGGAATCGTCGGTCGGACAGGCGCAGGTGAGCAGTTTCATGCTAATGCTCCCTTGGCTTATCGACAGCCCATTCTAGGAAAAAGCTCGTTATTGCAAGCTTTGTTCAGGTGATTCTGTCACTTGTTATAGGGTACTTGTATCGGGCCTCACGTCGAATGTTAGAATTGTCGAACTCCAGAAAGGCTCGATCATCATCGATGCTGTCGATTGCCGCACCATCGGGTTAGATATACTTCGTCGACAACTTGTTGTGATACCCCAAGACTCGGTTCTCTTGTGAGCATCTTGACAATTTTGGGTGTTCTTTTCATAGTTTGAATTCAGCTTGGGCTCCTTACGCGACAATCTGTGAGAGGTTTCTCGCTGAGTGTGACTTAGGCACTAACTTGTGCTAGTGATCCGCTGCGCTCTCGAACTGACGCGGAATTAATATCAGCATTGCGCAGAGTTTGGCTGCTTCCCCAAGTTGGCGTCGTGGATCCAACTGCAGAAGCTAAATTTAGTCTCGATTCCCTAGTTGGAGACGAAGGAAGTAACTTTTCTGTGGGGGAGCGCCAATTAGTGGCGTTATGTAGAGCTCTTGTGAAGGACAGCAAAGTAATCGTGCTGGTGAGTATGTCACATATACAGTTTTATCTCAAACCAACAATCTTGAATATAGGATGAGGCCACCAGCAATGTAGATGTCGAAACAGACTCTAAGCTGCAGCACACAATTCAAACTGAGTTTTCCTCATCAACCTTGCTTTGCATCGCGCACCGACTTAATACTATCGGTCAATGCCATCCCTGATGCTATTTGGTTGAGTTTATTAACGTATGGCGGGTTTCAGTGTATTATGATCGCGTCTTGGTCATGGATGCCGGTCGAGTGGCGGAATTCGACACACCGCTAAACTTATTCGATCGCCCTGACTCTATTTTCCGCTCACTTTGTGATGAAGCGAATTTGTCGCGACAAGATATTGTGAAGATCCGCGGTAGCGCGACCAAAGCTGTCTAACTTCGCCACGGTTGAAAACAGTTAAAATCCGATCCTTTTTGACACAGGATAATAGTTCGCAATTTGCTGAGGAGGAATAGGGCTGGGCTACATATTAAAATTAAAATTAAATATGATTAAATAAATTATAGTACAGTGTTTATATAATCATATCCTAGATATATCAATAGATATGGATTTATCAAAACTAGTAAACCCAGGGAAATATACTGGAATGTTATGCATTTACATGAGATATCCAGTAAAATAAAATGGAGTGTCAATTTTTTCCAGGTCTGTGACCTAGGTTACCCAGTGTGGCCTTTACTGGGTTAACCATTAAAACTAGTGTGGCCGAAGTTCGGTTCGGAAAACCGGTTCGAACCTGAACGGAGGCTGAACCGCACCATACCGCAGGTTCAGGTTCGGGTTCAGTCTAATATGGATGAGGTCGAACTGACTTTGCACTGGTTCACACTTTTTTTTATACCCTCAGTTCGACTAGGGCTGGGCGATTACGATTAAATTAAAAAAATTGCTGTAATTTAATGTAATCATAATGGTTATGCTGTTTCAAAGGATGATAATCAATTGTAATCATATCATAATGTAATGTAATCATAATTTAATTGTATTTACTCATATTTAATTATATTTAATCATATTATGAGCAGATATTTACATTTCAGAGGAAATATATGCCTTCTCTAAGGCCATGTTTGAGCTGGTCCTTCATAATGATGGTCTTTGAAGTGGTGATGGCTATCATTGAGCATCTAGTGTCCTGAAGAGTGTTTTTACTATTTGAAAAAAGCTGTTTGATAGAAACACTGACTCCAGGGATACACAATATATCCCTGGATGGGTCATAGACAAGGAGATGTCTTTGCATTTCCGTATCAGCATTATTTTCATCAACACTTTGAATGAGCCCTAGGTGATGCAAAATCACTCTGAACAAAAGGTGAGAGTTTATCAAGATATGCTTGGCAGATGTACTGAACCACAAGGTGAAGTGTATGTGCAGCATAGCCAATACCTATCATCTTGGGATCCAGGTGCATACCATGTGCTTTTCTGTAAGAAGGGTATCAAGACGAACTTGCTTTTCCTGGAGTATTGGTGAGGTTTCCCACATTCCCTGTTCTGTAGTCCCACATGGTGTTGACTACTTATATGGATTTTTACACTCATTCACTAGCTTATTTTCATTCACAGAGGTGTTCCATATAATGTGGAAATTGGTCTCAACCATAGACAATGATCAGCCACTGCCAGAAGCCAGCTAGAGTTCAGGATTTGCATGGGCACCTGCAGCAATAATCAACCAATGATTATGATTAATTACACCCCCCATAATGTAATGTAATCATAATTTAATGTAATGTAATACTATATAATCAGTGTGATTTGATTACAGGAGATGGCATAATTTAATGTATTTAATCATAAATAATTTATAATTAATCAAATGTAATCATTATTTGGCCCAGCCCTGAGTTTGACTGAAAACAGTACACTGGCCTGCACTGATAGCTGGTTCTGAACCCCAAAAGTTGTTTTCGTGTCACAGTTTTAAATTTAGTCTGAAAAAACTGCAGAGGACATTGTCTTCTCTCATTTGGCTACTGAGGACGATGTGGACCCTTGATCTTCAATTCTGTCCTTGATAATTACAAGAACTTATGCATGGTTGAAACAATGTTTCCTGATATGTCTAAATGTCTGAAAAATTCTGAAACCATTTTGCTTCTTACCCAAGGCACCTGGCATAAAACAGTAACCACCCTCACTGGGCAAACTCACCTGATCTCAACTTTACAAACTTGATAACATTTGTGAGTTTATATATTCATCGCTGAATAGGTAGTTTCGTACTTATATTGTGCAGGGAATGGATAGATAAGGAAGAGTATGGATGTAAAGGATTGAATAAATGAAGAAAGATAAAGGGGACTTAGAGGTTTTGAATACAACTATAGTTCATTAATAGGTGGTGAGGTACTGTCTTGTCACAAGGTACAAGTGAATTGAAACTGTAGTTGCTTTGTCTGTCTAGAATAAAGAAAATGAGTTGTAGAGAGAATGTACTATCTATGTGTATCCCCTAGGTATTGACTCAAGGAGGAAAAGTAGTACAAAGAGTCTATGAACAGGTTCATTTTATATTAATTGAGATATTCTCATTGCTTCCATTTTTTGGTATTTGATCCTAAAACGTAACTCTGGGTCCCTCCTGTAGTTCTTATTAAGGGTCTCCCTGTCTGGTTTTGCCTGTGGTTCCCTAAATGCCAATGACCTCCTGTCTTGTGACCCTAGAATAGAGTTTCACCTTGGAAATGAGGTGCCTTGGTAAGGTGATTCAGTGCCTGGAAATCAAGTTCCTATTTATCTCCTTCCCAGCCATAGATCAGGATGTACAGGTCACGATGTTGCTATATAGAAGCTGTTGTCAGTCTGTATCCCACAAGGAGAGGAATGAGTACTTAGCTCGTGACCTTGTTGTCAGGTATGTGCTTAAATGCTGTTGAAACATATTTCTGTCCTGCCTGCAACTCACCCTATTCATCACAGCAGCATGCTAACAATTTTTTTCTATTTCGCTTGTGCAACTTGGGACTTCTCACTGGCTCAGTGGCTTGGTACCTTTGAGTGTTTGATACTGCTCAGTTCAGTTCAGTTTAGAACTGGTTCAAGGATTTGCATCATTAGCCAGTTCAAGTTCAGTTCACAAGTGGTTCAGTTCAAACACCGGTTCAATACTGGTTCAAATTTCATAGAACAATCAGTTATGTACATAATTCTGCAAAGATGGTGGTGGGACCCACATGGGTGGTGGAGGGTGGTGGAGACCACAGTGGCAGTGGTGGGGATGATGGTGGTGGATGGGGGTGCAGTGTTGATGACAGTAGTGCTGGCAGGGTTGTGGGTGGCGGCACAGTGGCATTGGCTGTGGCCATGGCAGCATTGGTGGTTGTCGTGGGTGGTGGCATGGGGTGGGGTGGGTAGGGATGTCGTGTGGATGGGGATGTGGGCCACGCTGGTGTGGTGGAGGGTGGTGTGGGATGGGGGCCATGCTGGTGTGGTGGAGGGTGATGGGTTATGGCTGGGGATGGCACATGGATGTGGTGAGTGGGGACGGATGGGGATGTGGTGGATGGGGGCTGTGCTAGTGTGATGGAGGGTGGTGGGGACTGCGGTGGTGGTGGTGCTGGTGTGGAGCAGTGGTGGTGATGGGGGTGTGGTGGCGACATTGGCAGTGGGAGCATCAATGGCTGGTGGTGGTGTGGTGGTCATGTCAGCAGCAGCAGTGGTGGTGGGTGGCCACGTGGGATGGTGGTTGTGATGCAGAGGTTGTGGTAGAGGTCATGGAGTCATGGTGGGTGACCACATGGACGTGGTGCAGTTGCCCGTGACATGTCATGTGGTTACTGGCTAACCAGCATTTGTGAACTGGTTCAAAACCAATTCAAGTGGGTCCAGGGTTTTCAACTGGAGCCAGTTCATGGTTCGGTTCATTTACCAGTTTAAATCGAACCTGAACCAAACCAGTATGAACCAGTTTGAACTGAACCATATCCATCACTAGTACCTTTGGTACCAAGGTCTCGGCCGAGGTTCAGTGTCTGTGGACCTCTGACCAAAGTTGGGTGAGGGTTTGAATGAGAAAGATAATATGACAAGATAAGAGAAGAAGGAATGGAAATGAAGATAGGAAACAACAGGGTGAAGTAATAACACCTTGGAAGCTCAGTACCAAGCATCGAACATCAAATCAATGTTCGATGTTGGTTGCTAGGTGGAAACTACTATCAAGCAGCAGGACTGCATTAGTGAGGCCAATTGACAACAGGCTTCCACTTTTCTTTTGATATCAGCAATGTGTTCCTTTTCCACTCCCTTTCAATATGCTGGACAATGACACCCCCCATTTTACCAGACACACTTCACACACATACCACCTCCCTCTCCTTGATGCTTAAGAGTCCCCCAAATGCATCTGAAGACAAGCCACTGTTGTGCATGCCAGGCCTGTCCAGGGGTCAGACTCAGTTCACAGGTGCTCACAGGTTGATTCGTGGGAATACCTGCAGGTAATAATTCCACAGGTCACAGGTACTTGTGGATGAAAAACTCATTGGATCCCAGTTGGGTCCAGCATTGCATAGATGAATACCCACAAGTACCTGCAAGTACCTGTGAGTCTTCTCCAGTAATTGTTGGGGGAAATTAACCATTTATTTTGCTATTTTCAGAGACTCGCAGGGCTCTGGAAAGCCCAGCGAGTCTCTTAAAATGCCCAAACTCACAAGTGTAATGAAACCCTTGGGTAAAAACCCGTGAGTCAGACTCACCTGTGAGCGAAAACCCATGTGGATCTTGGTTGAGCCACCAAGGCAGAACCACAAGTAGAGTCACAGGTGATCTGCAGGTAGACTCGTGGACAGCCCTGGCGCTGCATGCCACCAGCGAATCTGACAAAGTTTTGTCAAGTGGATCCAGTGTCAAGTGCCTACCTTTTTTGGGCACATCTGCATGTCCCTTAAAGCTCCCACATCAAATAGCCCTTCCCAAGCAATCCACAGTTCACACACACATTCCACAGCCCATACCTATGACACCTGCATCACCAGGAATGGCATCCAAGATCATATCACCATTTGTTAGCCCACTCTCACCATCTGCCATTGATGAATGGCTCAGAGAATGTGAAGATGGATTCCACATCTACATGGCCACCAAGACTGAGAAGGCCCCTGACCTGAGACCCAAAGTTCAGATCTGTCTGACTGGAACTCAGCTTCAGGAGCCATTGACCACTGCCTGGTGGAGTGGGAGAAAGGAGTTCTTGAAGTTGACGACCTGGGAGATGTTTGAAATGAAGATCCAGGCTAGGTTCATGCCTAAGGGTTACAGGCTAATCACCCTGCATACACTTTTCTTATGCACACAAGGGAAACTCCCTTTGCTCAAATTTGCTTCTGCACTAACCGAAGCGTGCGACATGGCTTGCTCAACTGCTGTCACCACTACCATCCACAAGTACCAGCTACTGTTCCATTCACACACCATTCTACTCCTCCACATCATGGCCTTGCTGGATCTCAACCTCAATGATATTTCAATTGATGACCTCACTGCCCTCAATTCTATGCAGTAGGAAAGCATTCTCATTGAAAATAACCGCTCTCTCATCTGATCTGTTCCCACTCCTTCCACATCATTCTTATCCATGCACTCTGCCACCACTGTTCCCCATACCCAATCTGCCCCCCCACTCACTGATGCTGAATGCACTCATCTATTGCATGCTGGAGATTTTGACAGGTACCCCCCAATGATAGATGGGTTCAACATGCTGGTCAAACCTGTCCCAGTGATTCTGTGCAAGGTATCGCGCCTGGTCACAACTTCATTGGACCACCTATCAAACAGGAAGTTGTTTGTACTGCTCTTATCTATAGCCACATCATTGAAGGTGATGACCAGCCAGACCCTGATCCCTGAGACGAGGACACCAATGATGACCAACAGGACCCTGATCCCAGAGACGTTGACACCAATGATGAGTTCTATTAAAATTACAGTTCTTGCCGCTAGCTGGCTCACACAACAGCCATGGCCTTTCTGTCACTGTTTGCATTTTGGGGAGTATCTGAACAACATCTGCTGCTTTAGAGCCCCACCATTGTCAGAGGTTTTTTTGGAGAATTTGGAGTGGTGGAAAAGTTTTAAAGTGAGGAGGGGTGTAAGGACGGCACCCCCATCTTAAAACACATGAACCATTAGTTACAGTTAGATTATGTAAGTAGACAGAAAACCAGAAACCTGCACCCGAGCAATAAATCCATCCATAGTTTGTTCAATGTATATACCATGGTCCTATGAAGCAGCATGACAGTGTTAGTGAGCCCAATTGATGACAGGCTTACATTCAGGCTTTACGAAGATATCAGAAAACACACTACTCATTTCCCGTTATTACCCCAATGGTGGGTTAATCCTCTTGAAAGCAACAAGCCTCTTTCTCCATGTGCTATACAAGCCACTTTGCTCAATGGAGTCCAACCAATGACTGCTTTTTCAACATTAGTGCTTATATCTAAGGTGAGTGTATCATAATGATTTTATTATCAGTTATGAGTACTCAGGGCCTGGAATACAGCTGTGGTTTGACCTCCATATGTTGATCTATGGAACCAGGATGAATCCATGGTGGATTGCCTGGGTGAAAGCATCAGTACGACCATTCAATTTGATAACAATTGGCCTGAGTGTTCACAGTCATAACCAGATTCAAACAATGCTGTACATTCTTGATAGCAAATGTAAATCCCAGTCCAAATATGCAACACTATACATTGATAGTACCTGATAGCAAATGTAAACTACAAATATAGGTTAATACTCTTTAGGAATGGTAGGACTACGTGATTTACTCCCAATGCAAATACACAACACTGGGAGGTTCACTAGCTACTGTACAGCTATAAGTACTCCAAAAAAGGGGGGGTGTTTCAGAATAAATGGAAATGACAATAGAATGACAAAATGAGCTAGCAGCTCACTAGCTTTGTCTTCAGTGCTTATTCTTCAGTGTGTTCCAAGCTCATACCAATATCTCAACACTCCTCCTCAAGCTTGGGAGGCACTACTCCCAACTTTGTTCACGTGATATTCATGGATTGTCAGCAATAGAGGCTTTGTGAATATATCTGCAACCATTTCTGTCATTGGTTGATACTTGAGGGACACAGTACTGTCTTCTACCAACTGTTTGATAAAGTGGAATTTGACATCAATGTGCTTCATGTGATGTAGAGCCTTTTGATTTGATGCGAATGCAAAGGTACCTTGGTTGTCTTCGAAGATTGTCATAGGTTTTTCTATTTTGATATGGAGGTCATTGAGAAACTGACGCATCCATAGGAGTTCTTGCCCTACTTCCGAAAGTGCAATGTACTCAGATTCCATGGAGGACAACGCTACAACATTTTGCTTTTTTGATGACCAAGATACTGCTCCTATGCCCAAGAATATCACGTAACCGCTTGTTCAATGTCTATTGTTTGCATTGCTGGTGAAGTCTGCATCAGAATACACTTGTAAGCTCAATTTTTCACCTCCCAGCCGTAGTTTGTGGTCCCGCGTGGTAAATAGATATTGCAGCACCTTTTTTGCAAGGTTCTAATGCATAGGAATTGGATCTGTACTGTACTGTGCGAGTTTATTGACCGAGTATGCAATCTCCAGGTGCGAAACTGTGGCAGCAATTAGTGTTCCTATCAACTCACAATAAGGTAAATGGCTTGTTTCCAGTTTTTCTCCTTTAGTTTCAGGGCTAGATATAGCTGAGAAGTCAATTCCAAGTGTGATAGGAGATTTTACTGGCCTAGCATTTTGCAGATCAAACTTTATGGCTGAGTTCTCAATGTATTCCTTTTGAGATATAGACACTGAATGGGACTCAGCATCATGATGGATACTGGTACTAAGTATCCAGTGAGCGTCCCCTTCACTAAAAATTCCAAATCTGTTTCTAATAGCTTCCTCAAGCTCTAGAAGTCTGCTCTCCGTTCCAACCGACATTCTATCATCTACCCAATAACCAACAATTGCCCATGTATTATCATCCCATCTTTTGAAGAAAATGGCTGCATCATATTGTGAGAAGGTCCAACCTAGTGAGTTCATAAACTCCAACAATGTTTTTCTCCATTGATTACTGCCTTGTTTAGTGCCATATAATGCCTTTCTATAAAGGCAACCTCTGAGGCAGATGGAATATCACACCTAAACCTAGCAAATGGGAATCCAAAGATATATAAGTGCTGCTCAATTCTTAGTTCGGTTTGCTCGGTTTGTTCGGTTGAATCCAATGTCAAGCGATGTAGCCAAAGGCCTCCAACGAGCAAACTTGTCAAACCACCCAGGACTGGTTTGACAAGTTTGCTCATTGCAGAAGCAAATTCTACCACCTTTGGTGCACTGGCAGCATGATTATTCAGCATGTCAGATAATCCACTGATTTCATAATGATGAAGGAGATACACTATCAGCAGTTCCGCAACATGTATAGGTATAGTTAATGCGTAATGATCTACTCTGTGATTCTGATTGAATCTTCATGTAGGATGAGTCGTGCTCCGCCTTTGGCCAATTAGGGGCCCAGGTGTATCTCCTTCCCCAGGTGCAGGACCATTGTTTTACCTAGTAAAAACAGTGTTAACGCGTGTTTGGCTTCGCCATCAATGCATAGTTAGACCTATGTACAGTTTATTTGGGCACACCAGCATGCAAGGCTGAATTGAGCAGATATGACTGGCAGTGTGAGCATGGCCGTGGTTGGCAGCTTACCTACTATTAGAGCTCTGGTTTCTTAAATGAACTGAGTGAACAGGTGGCACCTCAATGTTCCTGTTCATTCGGTCGTTTGCAGTGCTTAACAAATTTTGGAGCAAATGAACCAAGCAAAGTGAACTAAGAATTGAGCAGCACTATAAATGCACAGTAGACTATATACAGGGATACATACCAAGCAGATGGGAATCCAAAGAGAAAAGCCTAAGGTTTCCATTGCTGAGGTAAGTGCCTAATAAGGGGCCGACTCCGAAACAACCAACTGGATGATTATATAAGCAGACTGCACTCTGCTTACGTAACCTGGGCGCTTAAATGGCTTTGAAGCGCTAGGATGCATAGGAGAGGGGGAGAAAGGGGAAAGTAGAAAAATTGGAAATATAGATAGAGATAATAGGGGAAAAGGGAGAGGTGGGAATAATAAGGGGAATATGAGGAGTTCCCCTTACACTTTCGAAGTGGCAAAGCCAAACTTTCCTTTCCTGGCACTTCAAATCCTTCTGGCTGTTGCACCCATACTTCCTCTTGCATCATACCATGTAAGTATGCAGATTTAACATTGAATTGTCTGATGTTTTGTCCAGATATCACACCAATAGTCAAGATGATCCGGAAGCTTTCCCAATGCATAACAGGTGTGTATGTTTCATTGAAATGGAGTCCCAGTATCTGACTGAAACCCTTAGCAATGATACGGACTTTTTGTTTGACTACTTTTCTGTCACAACATGAAGTGCCACTGGAGGCAAACAACAATTTTCTAAGTCAGAAAATCTTTCAGAAAATCCTCAGAATCTACCATGTTTCCTGGAGATTTTCTGTGGACAGAAAACTGCTAAAAAATCTATGGTTTTAAGAGAGTTTTCTGTTCCTAGAAAACTTCATGAAACTTTAGAAATGTGCCCCAGAAAACTGTACAAGAAATGCTTACCAAAAATAATGATTTTCTGAGTCCAAGAAACTTAGAAAATCTTGCAGAAAACCACGGTTGTTCAACAGTTTTCTGATCAAGGAAACTCGGAAAATAAATGAGTTTTTTGAACCAGGAAATGGTCAGGAAATCTCTTGTTTTTAACAGATTCTCCGGCGCCAACAAAACCTAAAAAAACCATAAGAATTATTCCCAGAACATCTGGGAAAATGGCAGGGTTTCCTGAGGATTTCCTGGGTCCTTATGTAAATCCTGAAGAAAACCCAAAAAAAGAATATTGTTGAATCACCAAGAATCAAACAGGATTTAAGCACCTAGGAAATCCTCAGGAAACCCTGCCATTTTCCCAGATCTTCTGGGAATAATTCTTATAGTTTTCTTAGGTTTTGGCATGAGAAAATCTGTTCAAAACAAGAGATTTCCTGACAATTTCCTGGTTCAAAAACTCATTCATTTTTCAAGTTTCCTTGATCAGAAAACTGTTAAATAACCATGGTTTTCTGCAAGATTTTCTGAGAATTTTTGCAAGATTTTCTGGTTGCAGAAAAACCTGTGGAAATCCAAAACATTTTCTAAGTTTCTTGGACTCAGAAAATCATCAGAAAATCATTATTTTTGGTAAGCATTTCTTGTACAGTTTTCTGGGGCACATTTCTAGAGTTTCATGAAGTTTTTCTAGGAACAGAACTCTCTCTAAAAACCATAGGTTTTTCAGCAGTTTTCTGTCCACAGAAAATCTCCAGGAAACATGGCAGATTCTGAAGATCCCCCGAAATATTTTCCGACCCAGAAAATTGTTGTTTGCCTCCAGTGTGCATACTGTAGTTCCCATTTTTAAGACCTTTGTCCCCACCAGTGGTTCTGCAGGTGTACCAAACACTTGGTGGTCCACCATGTTCTGCCATTCCACCTGACACACCTGCTCCCAAGCTTTCCCCTCTTCTCCAGGAAGTTCCCACACCTCTTGAATAGTAGTTGGGTCTCCAGCAATAGCAGATAGAATGAATTCATCCTCATCGATGGTGAGTTGTGCTTGCCTCTCCCCATGATATCTCCCTGATCTTGTTACACCTCAAGGAAAGTCAGGGACTTCAGATACAAGTTTCAAATTAATAAGTGGCAGGGGTTGCTCCTCCTGATTGGGAGTACTGATAGGTTCTAATGCAGGTAGAGTACTTTGAGAAGGGATACAAATCGTGAGGCGAGGTCAAGGTTGTTCAATGCGACTGTTTCAATCCAGACACCTCGAGAGTAATTGTCAATTATTATCAGGAAATACTGCTTGCTGTTTAAGCTAATAGTCTCCATAGGTCCGGCCAAGTCCATATGGATTAGGTCACCTGGGTGAGTACCACAAGTCCTCCTAGTTTTAAATGGTGTCTTATGTTGTTTTCCTTCCATGCACACCATACAATTAGCATCAAAGACAGCACTCTTGTCGAAGTCAATTCTGGTGGCATGGTTGTAGGCTAAATCACAAACCGCAGCGATAGTCAAATGCCCCAAACGTTGGTGCCATCTCATGGCATCATATGTGGGCTTAGCCCCCATGGCCACTTGCATATAAGTGAGTCAATCTTGAAGTTCCTCAGGAGACGGCTCCAATCCGATGCTCATAGCAGTTTCGGATTGAACAATAGTGAGAGGGATTGGATAAATGTTTCCGACTTCATGGACGCAAGCAATTTGAAGATTTTTAGGATCAATAATAGTACATTCAGATTCACAGAGGTTGACTTGAAAGCCATCTTTGATAAGTTGGTCCAGTGATAGAGGGCAAGTATAAATGTCTGGCACCCATTGAATGTGAGGAATCTCTCCGATAAATTCCTATCCACCACTCCTGACTTTTATTTTCATATTCCTGACACCCTTTGATTGGACTTTATCTCCACTTGCTGTAGTAATCATCCTAGGTGTTGAGGATTGAGTGAAGTCATCAATGTCATCAATGTTAGGCTTAAAATGGCCAGATGCACCTGTGTCAAGGTAGCAGTGACCAGTGATTGGATTCTCACTTGTAAACATAGATTTTTCCACAGCTGAAAATAATCCCCTGACAGTAGGTCCTTTGCTTGTAGACTCTTTATTATCACGGTCTGAGTTCATCTTTGATTTCTTCGTATCTTGCTGAGCACTAACATTCTTCTTCTTTTTATGGCAATTCCTGGCCCAATGGCCACTCTCTCCACAATTGAAACATCTGCCAGAGCATTGCTTGCTCTCCCTCTCAGAGTTTTCCATTGTGCCTGGCGCATTGCAGTGAGTTTATTTATATGCCCTTTCTTCAATGTAGCAAACACTGTGCCTCCATTTTTGATACACAAAGACCTTTTTATCCCTGTCTGACAAATATTACTGACAACTTCTTCGACAGTGTCCAGATCATAATTGACCGTGTTGACCAGTGTGTCACACTCCTCAGGCAACATATTGATGAAGAATTTAAGATAAAGAGAGTTGGGGATAGGATTGCCAGCTTCAATGAGCTTCATACGCAGTGAGTCTATCTTTTCTTGATGCTCCAAGATATTGGTGCCGTCAAACTGAGCATGGGTGTCAGCCAATCTGTTGCCATACACTGTCCTCAGCGTGGTCCAGGCTTCTACAGAAGTCCATATGGATATGCATTCCTGGTCTTCGATGTGTAAGTCTATTTCAGTATATGCATGTTCCTTTAGCAAGCTCCATGCTCTTTCCAGCTGCAATTCCTTGTCCATAGGAGTGTTAGGATTGATTTGTGTCAGAGGAGTATAAGTTGATGTTACAACTTCCCACTGGTTAAGTGATCTAAGGACCGACACCGTACTATTGCACCAGGAGAAATAGTTGTCACTACACAATTTTGGGAAGACCTGGTAAGCACTCCCAGTGCTCGTCTGGTAATCCTTCATGTCTTTGAGAGTTGTCATAGCTAATAAAAATTCAACAGGAATGAGCTGAAGGTTTTCTTATGCAGTAGAATAGGGGCTGGGGCCCATGACCTGATAGCAAATGTAAGCTAAAAATATAGGTTAATACTCTTTAAGAATGGTAGGACTACACGACTTACTCCCAGTGCAAATATGCAACACTGGGAGGTTCACTAGCTACTGTACAGCTATAAGTACTACAAAAAGGGGGGGGGTTTCATAATGAAGAGAAATGACAATATAATGACAAAACAAGCTAGCAGCTCACTATCTTTGTCTTTGGCACTTATTATTCAGTGCATTCCAAGCTTGTACCAATATCTCAACAATTCTTTTGGTCACATTTTTCACTGCCTGGCACTTTGTATGTCTCCCACATTTCTAAGGTGCTCCAAGCACATAAACTGATCTCTGTGAAGAACATAGTTACCATATTCAGCAGGAATTTTTACTGTGAAGTGCAAGGTCCAAACCTGCTGTGAGTCTACAGTCATCTGAATCATGTCTGCATCAGGAAAGTGAACCAGCTCACTTAGCCAATAGCTAGCTTAACCCACTATCCTAGCGCTAGCTACTGTAGCTAGTGTTGGCTAGTGGGTATAGCGGCCCCTAGCATCTGTTCACTTTCCTGATGTGCATTCACAGTCTCACAAAATATTAATACTGCTATCCCCCTTATTAACCACACTGATACCACTACTCACTCTACCATTAGATGGTATCTATGTTATAAACTGGATTTCTTCTCGTCGGATGTCAGAATGGTCGGAGTTCAGGATTGGAGTCGGAAATCGAGACATATGGACGTTGGCTTCAACTTATAGGTTGCGCCCTCTTGGATCCTTCGTGTCCTGGTATTTCGGAAGGTCGGAATGTCAGAGGAGTCGGACAAGATCAGAGAGTCGGATAGGACTTAGAAACAGAAGTGAGAAGTTATCGAGTCAAGGTGGGTCAATATTCAAACTGGTTAACGAGTACATGGAGGAGTCGTATATAACAAATTGATATAATCCGAATCGGAAAGATACGAACACGGAAATCCGAAACAGAGCAAAACCGGGATTGGGGTAGAAAATAAATATGGACATAAGACCAAAGGTGTATATCTTTAAAAATGACTAAATATAGATGGGATGGAGATAAGCAAGAACAGGTGGAGGAAGTCAGAAATACGAATCGGAATATGTTGGAGAAAAGCAGAAAAGCTGAGAATGAATATGGGTTCTAACAGTATCTCCTCTTTAAGGCTGAGCCCTCAAGGCCTAAGATCAGCGTGGGAGGTTTGGTTTGGTTATTAAGCGAAACCCCTAACATGATATATAAGAGTGATGGGTGGGGCTTGACTTATCAGTTCCCTGATCTTCTTATCCCTACTCTCTTCTGAGCTAAAATGTCGATGCCACCGATTATCTTGCTTGAGGACCTGATTTCCAAAGATGATTCAGAATCGGGGACCGATTTAGAAGCACAGATTCGCGAGATTTCGGAGTTGCAAAAAGAAGCGGTGAATAAATTAGAGCAGAGAAGGTCGGAGCGGAAAAAGGCGGAAAAGGAGGAGAGGAAGGCCAACCAGAAACCGGAGGAAAAGTCTCGGGGAAGGAAAAGCGATGTGGTGGAGAGAACCATTGCCCATAGAAGGGTTCACGAATCTGCGGTTAACCGGGTCAGACACGAACAGTATTGTTGTGTGGGATGTCGGGTTCGGGATATTTTTTGTTCATCGATAGGGGAGCGAATGCGACATGTGACGAATGCACAAAGGACAGGAGGACATGCCATCGACCAGGAATGTCGGAATTTGCCAAAGAAGTCACGAAAGGTGTGGATACAGGTGAGGAAGGAACAGCGGAGTTGCTAGTGAAGGAAATCCGAGAGTTGCGGAAGTCCATCAATTGTCACGCGAGTTCCATGCGGACGCATTCCGAGGAGACACAGATTCTTACTACATGGGTACAAAGGATGGTTCAGCACCAGGGGCGGGAATTGGAAGTGAGGATGGAGGAAATGGAAAGGGATGAAATGTGGGAATCAGAAAATTGAATCAGGATTTGAGTGGAAGCGCGAGGTGGAATTTCTTGGAACAGAGGGAAATGTAATTAGGATCTTGAACATAAAATGTAGGAAAAATCGGAAAAAGAAAGAAAAGTTAAGGAAGAGTCGGACCAGGTTTGTCAGGATATTTGTGATGAAAGTCTTCAACGATCTCTGAAGTGTTGCCTAATTTCGTAGCAGGAATCCACGAGGTTTCTTCATCGGTACCTTGATAACCCGTCCAGCATACTAAATATTGTATCTTGCAACGTCAGCGATTGTCTATCTTGGAGTCTAGAATTTCGTCAATTTCGTATTAGGGTTCGCCTTCGATAATAACTGGCAGAGGCAGAGGCTGTATTCGGTTCAGGATTGCGTTTGGAGTTGCGGGTTCTAGCATGGAAATGTGGAAAGATGGATGAACAGCACGCATACTGTCAGGTAGTTGGAGAATAAAGGCTCTATTACTGGTACTTGCGGGTGCGATTATATCAAAAGGTCCAAGGTATTTTTCGGCAAGCTTCTTTGAAGGTCGGGTTGGGTGGAAAAATTCGGCTTTGACAAAGACTTTGTCACCTACTTTGAAGTCCGGAGCTGGAGAGCGTTTCTTGTTCGCGGGTTCCTCATATCAGGATTGCGCGTTGGAAATTCTCTTTTGAAGTTCCTGGTGGAGTTTGTCTAAGTCGATTGCAAAATATTTCGCACAGGATGAAACGAGATCGCATTCGGGATGGACGAAAATGTTGGGATTGTAACCTTTGTTAGCGAAGAACAGAGAGACTCCTGTTGTTGCGTTCGGAGTGTTGTTATAGGCAAATTCTGCGATTGGAAGAAGTTCAGCCCAATTGTCTTGTTGATAGTTACAATAAATGCGAAGGTATTGTTCAAGAGTCTGATTCGTTCATTCGGTTTGTCTGTCGCCTTTGGGGTGATATCCAGAGGTGAAGTGGAGATTCATGTCTAGCGCCTTTCCAAGTGTGCGGAAGAAAGAAGACACAAATTCGGAACCTCAATCGGAGGTGACATGAGTCAGAACACCGTGCTTGGAGAAGACGTGGAGAACAAAAAGCTGAGCGAGCATCAGAGAAGTGATCGTTGTGACTGTTGGAATGAATATTGCTTGTTTCATGAGTCTGTCAATGATAACGAGGATGCTGTCAAAACCCAATGAAAGCGGAAGCGGCTCAATGAAATCCAAGGATATAGAATTCCACGGTCTTGGCGGAATTGGTAGATGCTTAAGGAATCCATAAGGCCAATGTCATTGGGATTTTGATTGCATACATGTTGTACAGGATTTGACATAAGAGATAACAAAGTTTCGGAGTTTCGGCCATGTATATTCATGTCGGATGTTGCTGAGAGTCTTGTTTTGTCCAAAATGTCCGGAGATCTGGTGGTTGTGCAGATATTGTAAAACACAGAGTCAGAGGTCGTTAATGTTGGGAACGTAAATTCGATTGTCAAGTCGGAGGAGTCCTTGAGGATTGACTGACCATCGAGGTGTCAGAGGATTTGCGGGATCGGAGGAGATGGATTGTCGGATTTCTTCATGGAGTTTCTCAAAATCCATGATGGTAGCTGTGCAGAGAATTGTGACGTTAAGGGATGTGGCTCAGAGGGATGATGACAGCTGTTCGTTAGTGAAAACCAGGCAGAAATTGTGTGGGTTAACGCTGGCATAGTCGCTACTCCCCTCTTTAGGATAGACGTCCCATCGTCTAGTTAAGGAGTTGGGTTTTGTTCCGAGTTTCCCAGGTTGGAATCGGATAACGAGGTTGAACTGACATAGATATTCTGACCATCATACTTGTCGTCACGTTGGAAGCTTGGTGGTCGCAAAATATTTGAGGTTCTTGTGGTCGGTTACAATGTCAATGGTGGAACCGGAACCTTCAAGGTAGTGTTGCCAAATCTTGAAAGCTTCGAAAATAGCAAGTAATTCTTTGTCGTGGATGTCGTAGTTTAATTCCGGGGCTGTAAAAGTTCTGGAATGAAAAGCTACGGGGTGAATTTCACCATCTTCCGGAGAAATGATAGAGAGGATTGCTGCTAGGGTGTAGTCCGAAGTGTCAGTTTCCATGATGAGTTGACAATCGGGAATCCAGTGCGTAAGGATTGGAGCTGTGGTGAAGGCTTTCTTGAGTGTTTCAAACGATTTCCGACACTCATCAGAGAAATTCCACTTTACGGTTTTCCGAGTGAGTCAGGTAAGTGGAATTGCAATGTCAGAGTAATTATGAATGAAGCGTCGGTAAAAGTTCGCAAAGCCTAGGAAGGATTGGATATCTTTTACTTTTCAGGGTTCAGGCCATTCTTGAATTACTTTGATTTTATCGTCTGCCATTGAAAGTCCTTCTGGAGAGAGTATGTATCCGAGATATTCCACTGTTGTCTTGTGGAAGTCGCATTTGTCAGATCTTGCATAAAGTCGGTTTTTTCAGAGACGTCAGAGGACTTTGCAGACATGTTCTTTGTGTTCTTCCAGGTTGTTGGAGTAAAATAAGATGTCGTCTAAATATATGAGGACTGAAACGTCGAGCATGTCGCTGAATATGTTGTTTACGAATCGCTGAAAAGCGGCTGGTGCGTTAGTGAGACCGAAGGGCATAACACGCCATTCAAAGGAACCGTATCGGGTCCTGAATGTGGTTTTCCACTCGTCACCCTCTCTAATGTGGACTAAATGGTAAGCATGTTGGAGATTGCTTTTGCTGTAAATCCGCACTTTTCCGGGGCTTTCCAAAAGGTCACAAAGTTGGGGAAGTGGATATCGGTCTTTTTTCATGATTTTGTTGAGACCACGGAAATCGATGCAGAGTCAGAGTCCGCCTAATTTCTTCTTCAAGAATAGTACCGGAGCACCATGTGGAGAAAGTGAAGGGCAGATGAATCCTATGGCTAGTGCCTCATCAATGAACTTTCAGAGTGTTTCTAGCTCAACTGGAGATAGGGAATAAATGGTTCCCAAGGGGTGACTCTCTCCCTCTATCAAGTCAATCTTGAGATCGTACGGTCGATGATCGGCGAGGATTTCTGCTTTCTTCTTGCTGAAGATGTCGGAAAACTCATGATATTCTGATGGAACGCTGTCGAGATTGGCTGTTGGATTGGGATTTGGGGAAGTGTCAATGATGGAAGCGGATCTTCCTTTCGGAAATACGCATAACTGAAAGATCTCCTCGTTACCTAGTCTGCACAAGCGAGCGAATGCAGAAGTGGGAACTAGGTTGATAGGTGAGTCTTGTTCGGATGTTGAAGGGGCATCTGCACAATCAGATTTCAGGATTCCGGGAACCGCAGAGGTGGATTTTGCGGAGAGTGACGTTGGAATTGAATCTCGCTGCTGAGGAATGCAGAATGATATACTACTCATTACCAGTCAATCAATGGATTGTAGCGGGTGAGCCAGTTGTGTCCTTGCACGACGGAGCAGCTAGAATCAAGCAGTGTTACATACATAGCAACAACCTGATTTTCACACTGGGGGCATGAGCAGATTTTTAGTGTAAAAAATGTGATAAAAATGCTTTTTCCTTACAGATTATTCATTCACTGTTCTGGTTGAAAAATCTCCCAAAAATGCTGCTTTTTTATCAAGTTTTAGAACCTGAAGATCTGGTACATATTTCACATTTCTAGGCATGGGAAATGGATGGAAAATGTGAGAAATAATGAATTTGTTCATTGATTTCATGCCACAAAAATGTAAGGGCAATCTTGGTTTTCATTGACATTTTCACCAGAAAAGAACCAAATTTATCCAAGATTTTATAATAGAAAAATGGTGAGAAAATTAGTAAAATATATGAGATTTTCATGCAATTTTTCAAAACTATTAGCCAATGAATAATCCAACATTTTTCTGTAGTTTTGGCAAGGAAAAATGTCATGGATAAATGTTTATCCAATGGATAATCATTCACCCATAGGCAATATATAACAAGTTTTCTGAACCAAAAAGGCAATGAAAAAGTCTGTGGATAAGAGTCTATCCCATGGATAATCATTCACCCATAGGCAATATATAACAAGTTTTCTGAACCAAAAAGGTAATGAAAAAGTCAGTGGATAAGAGTTTATCCCATGGATAATCATTCTTCCAAAGGCAGAACATTTACCCCATATGGGAGAATGATTATCCATAGGATAAACTTTATCCACTGACTTTTTCATTGCCTTTTGGTTCAGAAAACTTGTTATAATTGCTTATGGGGAATGATTATCCATGGATAACTCTTATCCATTGACTTTTTCATTGCCTTTTTGGTTCAGAAAACTTGTTATATATTGCTTATGGGTGAATGATTATTCATGGGATAAACTCTTATCCACAGACTTTTTCATTGCCTTTTTGATTCAGAAAACTTGTTATATATTGCCTGTGGGTGAATGATTATCCATTGGATAAACATTTATCCATGACATTTTTCCTTGCCAAAACTACAGAAAAATGTTGGATTATTCATTGGCTAATAGTTTTGAAAAATTGCATGAAAATCTCATATATTTTACTAATTTTCTCACCATTTTTCTATTATAAAATCTTGGATAAATTTGGTTCTTTTCTGGTGAAAATGTCAATGAAAACCAAGATTGCCCTTACATTTTTGTGGCATGAAATCAATGAACAAATTCATTATTTCTCACATTTTCCATCCATTTCCCATGCCTAGAAATGTGAAATATGTACCAGATCTTCAGGTTCTAAAACTTGATAAAAAAGCAGCATTTTTGGGAGATTTTTCAACCAGAACAGTGAATGAATAATCTGTAAGGCAAAAGCATTTTTATCACATTTTTTACACCAAAAGTATGCTCATGCCCCCAGTGTCACCGGATGGAAAGCGGATTGGCATATCAATAGTCTGCGTGATTGAGATGTTAGAAGTGCCGTCGAAAAGTTTTAGCGGAATTTGCGGGATGTTGTGGAACTCCAGCAGAAGCTTGGAAGCAAATGATAAGTCTATAAAACAATGAGTGGAACCGGAGTCCACGAGAGCTTGAATATTAGTATTCAGAATAATGTCAGAAGTCAGTCGTATAGTAAGAGAATCGGATTTTGAAAGAGCAGAAGCATTGAGTCGGACCTCAGAAAACGCACAGATGGAATCAATGCAACTCTGGGTCTGTGCGGAGGTCTCAGAGCTGCTTATTATTTTTTTGAATCCGTAACGGCCGCAGGTTCAGCTTTGGACTCGGGTTTGCTCGAAATTGCAGAGGCCGCTCGGGCCTTCGATTGAGCATTAAGAGAGGTTGATGGTGGACAGTCCTTCGCGATATGCCTGGGTTTCCCACAGAACATGCAAAGGTTTTGGTCCATGCGTTGCTGTCTCTCCTGTTGCGTTAGTTTTCCATCTTTTCCGAGTATATTGGGAATCTCCAGAGTTTTTTGGAAATTCGACGTGGAGGACTGAGGTTTGGTAGAGGAGGTGGAAGCCAAACTGTTGTTGTTGTTTGTCCTCTTCTGCGATTGGTTCGATCGGGATTCTTGCTTGTCCGATTTGCTGCTGTTACCGGTGTAGTTATTATTGGAAGTGGTGGTGTGGTTAACTTCCCCTCGTCATTCCCAATAACAGCTGTTGATGATTTGCGCGAGTTGTCGGAGTTCCAGAAGCGTGTCGGCTTTGTCTTGGGTGGCAAGAATATCTTTAATATGATCGGGAAGTTTAGTATAAAAACTCCTACGAAGGGCGGCGTCGCCCCAATTGACTCTAGCGGCTAGGCGGTTGAACTCTACGATAAACTTGGTGATGCGTTGGTTGTCGCGCATTCAGAGATTGTCAAGTTTGGTTTCCGCATCGCCGACGGGATCGTAAGCTCCGAAATTCTCTTGGAGTACCATTGTGAAGTCCCAATAGTTTGTAAGCCAGGGCAGGTCTTGGAAGGCATCGTCATCTAAGAGTTCAGGCTCGAAAAAATCTAAAGCCATCCCTTTTAAAAAGAGATCACGTAAGTAACTTTTGCTTCATCACTGGAAAAGGTCTGAGGACGATCGCGGAAGTGGAGCTTGCATTGAAGGAGGAAGGGATGGAGTTTTCAGGAGTCCGATCTGTTGAAGGTGTCAGGTTCGCAGAGTTTGGTTTTTCCAGTTTGATCCTTGTTTGGAGTTCCCATGTGCTTGGCTATCTGGTTTAAGGCTTTTAACATAGCCTTCCCTTCATCTTCTTCATTGTCATCGCCATCCTCATTGTTGTTGATGTTGTCATCGTCACCGGGGTCATCTTCTGGTTCGTTATTCGGAAGGCTAGATCCGGGGTCTGTGATTCTGGTGACAGTATGAGATCTGGTAGAAGGCATAATGAATGGATCAAGAGTTTTAGTTCAAATATACTGTTATGAACTGGATTTCTTCTTGTCAGATGTCGGAATTGTCAGAGTTTGGGATTGGAGTTGGAAATTGAGATGTACAGACGTTGGCTTCAACTTATAGGTTGCGCCCTCTTGGATCCTTCGTGTCCTGGTATTTCGGAAGGTTGGAATGTCGGAGGAGTTGGACAAGATCGGAGAGTTGGATAGGACTTAGAAACGGAAGTGAGAAGTTATCGAGTCAAGGTGGGTCAATATTTGAACTGGTTAACAAGTACATGGAGGAGTCGTATATAACAAATTGATATAATCCGAATTGGAAAGATACGAACACGGAAATCCAAAACAGAGCGAAACCAGGATCGGGGTAGAAAATAAATATGGACATAAGACCGAAGATGTAGATCTTTGAAAATGACTAAAGATAGATGGGATGGAGATAAGCAAGAACAGGTGGAGGAAGTTGGAAATATGAAGCGGAATATGTCGCAGAAAAGCGGAAAAGCTGAGAATGAATCTGGGTTCTAACAATCTACTCATTACAATCCCACTGTATCCAGAGGACACTGAGACCTGTATCCAGTGCTCATCATCAACATTATGTACTCCCACTGGTCTACATTCCGGCACCATACAACCAGTAAACCAATTTCAATCATCATATGTGTCTTAGTTTTCAGCATTTATCATGTGGTACTTGTGTTGTCCATGCTAGGCTTCTAAATTCATCCCAGTTCATGAGGTGTCAAACTGACAGCTTCAAGTTGTGAAGTGCATCCATATCATCCATGGTTTTTGGCTCCATTTTGATGATGCAAACATCAGGGAAAAGTGCAAATGTGGCATAGCCCTGCATCAAAAATTAGATACCATGCGAATGCTCCAATTGCAGCTTGTAGCTCCATCAGGATCTATCTCAGGCTTTCCTGGCTACATGGTGTGAGCATGTGGCCTCATAAATCTGTATTGCTGCACAGGTTTCTCTATAGCCCCCCATGGCCATGCCTATGTTCCTTATAGTTCCTTATCACCCCACCCATGTTCATTATAGATCCCTATTGCCACACCTGTGGTTTTGATAGCTCTAGCTATCACATACATGCTCTGACACCAACCTGAGCATGGTACTGGTAAATCTCTTCTCCAATGTTGCTTCAAGTTGGTGCCCAGTACTACTAATCACATGAATGCTAATACATATTACAGATGCATCTGGGCAGCGGCCGAGTGTAGCGGTGGTCAAAAGCAAGGGCATTCGGGGCAAATGGGCCTGTGAAGTTCTAATGGAAGTTGCACACGAAGTTGGGCTCAAACTCGTCAGTGGGAGGGGCCCATCCTGGCCTGTCAGTTGAGGTGTGCCATGTCCCCAAAGTAGACAAGTCCGCATGAGCCTGCCCTAAACCCACACAAACACGCACGTGACTATGTACAAAGGTTTGAACATATTTTCAGCTCCGACGTTTGTATCTCTTCCCCCTGCGTCCATCACCTTGCCCTTCGCAAGTCATGTCTTCTGCACTTGAGACGTTAGGTACATTTCACTGGGAATGTGAGTATATCACCACTCTCCGCAATTCATCCCTCTAACTGTTTATGTGATCTGTTTGTTCATTCAAGCGCGTGTCTTCAACTGGAGCATCCAGCGCGCTGGTCAAGATGACACTGGCATGGGTACCAGCTGCAATGCCAAAAATGAGGAGACAGTAGTATGTCAAGGGCAGTCTGGACGGGTTCATTGCAAAGCTTCTGAATGGGTATGAGACAATGGTTGGTGAGTGTGGGTTCTTGCTGAGTGGCGGGCAGAAATGTATGTTTGTTACTTCACATGTGTATGGGTGTGATTGGTGTTGGATGTTGATCTGACCGCTGTTCTTCTAGAATGTATTGCCATTGCTAGAGCAATCGTGTCACATTCGCCCGATTCTGCTCTTGGATGAAGCAACGAGTGCACTCAATATGTGATCACGGTTACACACCAACTCTCCATGATCAAGGATGCGGACCGTATCTTTGCTGTGGACTGCAGTGTCATATTCAAACAGCACACATGAGGAGCTCCTCACGCTGCCCTTAGGCTTGTGGGACGAGGTTCCACTGAGTTGTTGTACAACAGGAAGCCAGTCACTTGCCAGTGGGGAGCCCAAGAATGGATGGATGTAGGTGCCAATGGTTCTCATGTGTCCTTGTTCTAAGCTGATCATATCATATACTATTAACACCTAGGCTCCGCTGTGACTCGCTAACAGCAGTCACAGGCTGTGGCTACCCATGGTGTGATGCATGAGGGCAGGCGAGGGTGTGCTTTGGTGAACGGGTCCATCGGTTATTCTTGGTGTGTTGGTCTTGCTGTCAAGGTATGCTAGTAAATTGTAGCTCATGTACATACGTATATCAATATATTCTTTGGTCTCTGATCTTTTTTGTGATGTTCTTTATTTAAATAGCAGAAGCTGAAGAGTAGATTATAGCCAAAAAGCACAACCATGTATAGCACTTGATAGTGCTATGGAATGCTATCAGATGCTGACTATGTGGTGCTATAAAGCCACCTGCTGTGCTATGGCATCCTATAGCGCCCTATCAATCGGGAGGCTGGTGCTATGGCAGGCTATAAAATGGGGGACTTGTCTATCATACTATGGGTGGTATTTGAGCTATATATCACTATCATCTTATTGCATTTTTTCCTGATGAATCCCGCTATTGTTGGACATTTTTCAGGCAGGGAGTGAGTAGTCTCTGGATTCCTACATTATGTGATTTTAAACTTTTATCATTGAATAGCACCGCTTGTTGCTTTCTTGGTTCTTGGAACAACCAAGGTACATGTTTGTGCATCGTTTCCTCTCGTCAACATATACTTCACACCACAGCTATCCAGGAGAAACTTACAGCTATGGCGGCCATCTTATTCTGATGGAAAAGGTCACAAAAGCCCTGCGTAGACAGAATTCGAGCTGCCGTGGCAGATGTCAATAAGGAGCGAGCCGATGATCATGGACAGACACCAACATAAGTTAAGGTCAAACTTGGTGTTGATGGTCTTCAGGTTTGCCTACCTCCGTTTCGTTGATATTTTGACCTTATCCAGCGAGAGTATATATTTAATTGTAACTAACAGTATAGTGCGACCATGCGCATTAGTACTATAGGACACTCCCGAGTCCCGAGACACCGAACTTGAAGGAGCGTCGAGTTTTCTACTACTGTTTGTGAAAAGGCTCAATTAGCTAGGTTAGGTATGTGTCCTAGGACTTCACGAGGAACACACAACTACTGCGGTTGCAACAAAGTTGGCATATATTCTCTAACTGACTTTTGGCAGAGATAACAGCTCACATCTAGTGAATAATAAAATAAGAATGGCAGTCAATGGAACAGAGAGAAACAAAAGCTACCGATAATTACAAATGAGCTCACCCCAGGCCTCCATCTCTATGAAGCTCGAACGCAACACAACAATTGATACAATCACTGCAAACCGGCATGATAAAACTGAATTGAAGAACCAGTCAGACCAAGGTTGGCCCCCTCCGAGTCTACCGTGGGTGGTATCCGTTGCAATGTGATGTGATCCACTCACGACTCTATAATGTATGCGCCTAACATCGACTGTCAACCAAACACCGAGCTAGAAGCTAAACAGCTTCCGCCGTCATTTGCGTCAGAACCAGGAACGTCAATACTGCCCTAACGAGCGAGTGTTCAAATTGTATAAGTGGTGTGAGCTCAATGGCGAATAGGTTCACAGAACCAGATTTGCAAAATTCACAGAAAGCAATATGATTTCCTATGAACAGCACTGAAAATATAGATATACCAATTTAGTCACTGGGGAGGGTAGTAGCCTCCGAAAGTCCCTCGTACGACACGTCCTCGATAGATGGGGTAGTGATGGTGAGACGCCCACAATTCGGCTTGAGCTTCCCAATCACTGTGGGGCACCGCTGTGACAGAAGTCAACAAATATCAGATGGTGAAATATTTACTCGATATGCCACACCTGTTTAGATATAGGTAATGCCTTCCCCTTAATTCCCGGTGATCTGTCGCTTCCACACCTTCCGGACTGTCGAAAACGGCATACCCTTGAATTTTTCCCACTTCGATGTCTCGAACCCACGAGACCGCAAATACTTATCATGTTCCCTTTGCGAGAAAAATACACAGCTTGACATGCCAAAAGTTGGTTCCGGTGAGTGGCTAAGGAGAGACTCGATAGCAGCCAAAACTTTCCCAAAATTGCCCGGCAAGAACGTGATGTTCACGAGTTCAATACGGTTCAAACACGGTAGATATTTCCGCTTTTCCAACTCCTTGAAAATTTCCATGCATATTTGATTCCCGCGAAAGAGTCCTTCAATGCGCAACGTTCTAATGCTGTGTGAAGTTCCTAGATCCCAAGTGAACCCTGGGGATATTTTTTTGAGAATAAGGATCTGCAGATTGGGGAATAAAGATAGCGTGTCGGTGACGACGGTAAGTCTACCCTCATAACAGAAGGGGACAATGACCGTAAATCTTTCCCGTAGGTCAGAGCATAATCCTGTCCATGCAGTATCACACTCTCGAGGCAGTGGCCAGTGTTGTCCATGTTCGGGTGTGTACGTCCGAGATCCAACTGTGAGAATCCTGATCTCATGAAAAAGATTCAATGATCTCTGCGAAGAAGGTAGTAAATTCAGAGATGGTCCGTTATGTTCGACAGCCTGAACATTAATTGCCAGTTCCTTGATGTTCGGGATGATTAAGTGTTGTAAAAATGATTTAATTTGTTGTGGGGGCCAATGATCGATAGTGAGGTTCGTGAGATGATTTGCCGTAATACAAGAGACAAAAGGAGAGAAAGTCAGCAGGCCAGATATGGTTAAACAGGTTAGATTGGGCGAGCGTGCTATTAGATCTAGGTAGTCCGCTCCCGATCTTGGCGGGACACAACATGACAAAAATGTTAATTTTCGTCTGTTGTCCCATATTGGAGATGAAGCAGTTGGAGTTACATGATGAAAAGTGATGTCGAGGAGTTGGCGGGGTGGACACGCAAAAATCGGCAACACGTCCATATTTTCCTCCGATACATCAAATTCATCGAGTGACCAGACGCTAGGATCAGGGTATGTAGGATGGACGACGATCGCAGAGAGCTTGGGAGCGACAAGACTCCAGTCGGCGGAGGGTGGTAAAGCACGGAGGACACATCGCAGATAGTCTGCACACAAACGGAGGTGCAGTTCTCGTATGTGGTAGAGGTGGTGTCGAAGTAGTCGGATAACCGGTTTTCCGCGAAAGGGGTAGTAATAGTCATGCAGCAACAGCCTGATGGGCGCGTCCCTACACAAAAAAAAGCAATGGTTCGCAGGATCCATGTCGATGGTATCTATATCAGTCCAAAGGAGTGCATCCTCTTGAGCAACACGCCTCCATCGTTGGCAAACGTGTGAGAGACGGAAGGCTGTGGCCGTTCGCTCCCAACCAAAACCAGTCCGCGGAAGTGTGTAACCATTTTGAGTCATTTCAAAGATCTGTTTGAGAATATCTTCTGGAAGTCGATTTATTGGGAAAATAGATTTATCCCCATGATGCTCGCTACTCAGATGCCTTCGGGCGTACTGCAAGCTGGAGTTTTTCACTCGACCTTGGACCGCTAGAGCCATTCAGGTGATGAACTTGGACTACGCATGTAAGCTGCATTGGGAGACGATGCTACGAGCTCAGACTTGCCTTGCTAGAATGCTTATTCGCACTTGGGTTAGGCGATCGATTGTCACGTGTCACATGTGCCGTGACATGTGACGACAGTTCAGCACTGTGCGCAACGCACTTCAGCACCCTCACTTGCAGTGCTCTCTGTGTGCCCCAGCACTCTTTCCGCCCTCTTTCCACCAGTGCCACGCCGCACCACCCTCTGCGCACTTCTATCTGCGCCATCCACACCCCTCGTACTCCCGTATGCATCTTCTGTTGGCCACTGGCGCTATCCGCTATCCCTGCGCGACGGAGAGCCATCCTGAGCAGACGAGTGGACCTTTGCATGCCCTCAAGTGCACCACATCCACCCCCTGCGTGTCTCGCAGGCCCCCTGTTTGCCACATTCTACCCCATGCGTCCTCCGCGCATCCTCCAAGTTCCTGTCCCCCTGCTCTCCAATGGCTAACCCTACATGCATACCTCCCTGATGGCGCTCACATACTCGAATTCACCTCAGTCGCCTGCTGGCAACCATCGTAACCGTGACACTCCCGCGGATCAGCACTGTGCATACTGGTCTATTTCGGCCCATTCTCCAGACCAGTTAGACCATTGTGGAGCGCGCCCCCGCTTTCCCCACGTCCGCGCCGATCCTCCTGTGTGCCTGATCGATGGCACTGCGGAACGCTGTCGCCGCCCCACGTTCGCACACATTGCGCTGCTCAACTCCACGCCTAGTGTAGCTTTGCAAGATGGCCGAAAATCACGACATGGGCTCACACTACTCCATGGGGATATACTCAGCTGACCTTTGTCGTGTTACAAAATGTAGCTAACGCTGCTAACCTCGTTAGGCTTCCACTATGTCCGAACAGCACAGCAAGGACGACAACGGGCAAAAACTCATCACGAGGGGCCCACACTAATCCAATTCGTTTCTTCTGCCCTCGCGTTGGTCACCGCACACATGGATTGAGCCAAATTTGACTATGGTGCAGTAACTACACTCTCTAGTCATGCACCAACGGCCGAAGAACGCAGAACAGCAAGGACGGCCATGACAACAGGGCAGCGCCGCCCTAATCCAATCCGTGCATTACATCGCTGTGTTGATCACCACACAGGCATGTACCCCCCTGTCCTCTTTCTTCCGTGTCTCAAAAATAGACAGCTACCTTTGTAATCCTCCGGCCACACATGGTCACAAACAAAGACGACAACGACCTGAAACGCACCAAAAACGCCAGAGGGTTCGCGGTTATCTGTTGTCCCATTGTTGCGTTGGATACACTGGCAGGACATGTGAATGCTCCTGAGCTTGGTCGTTTTGCAAAAAAACCCTGAGTAGAACCCTGAGTAGCCCCGAAAGGCACAGCAACGAGACAGCAATGCACTACAAACAGGGGCCACTGATCCAATTTTTTCATCCCATTGTATCATTAGGACGTGGCGTGGCGTTGGCCCAGGTACGTACGCATTCAACTCAGCTCTTCGTGCTCCATGGACACATGGGGACGATACGTAGATGGTAGCCTTGCGAGGCGGCTGAAATGCATGGTAAAGCCGACAATGCCACCCTTGGCTGTATGCGGTTGATACACCATGCTCAACCTCCCGACATGGTCCTAATCGCCATGGTGTTGCATCCAGCCTGACGCTGTGACCCTCACATGACCCACCATGCACTCTGCGGTTTACCGATGTCTACTTTCTCGTATGCCTCCCCTCACTCCCCCTTTGTGTTACGAAAAAGAGAAGTAAACGACGATAGAGCTCGGAGGTAAAGAGACTCTAAACTTGTTCTATAGATTCGTTCGATACATTCGTTCGTTCGTGCAGCTGACCATAAAGCACAGATGTGAATTCGATGTAGGTAAGTTACAAAACTGTAGTCCCTTTTATATCTAAAGTCCATAGGAGATAGAAGTGAGAAATATCAAGATGGAACATTCAGTGGAACGGGGTTAAAGAACATGATACATGCTAAGGAACACGGTACATGCGATCGTCGACAGGGATACTATCTACGAGGTCCGTTTAAGATTAAGGGAATGTCGTGAGTAATGAAAATGAAAGCAAAAAGATATGTCTTTGACTTAGATGATTGACTGTCTAGGCCCAGAGTGCCTTGTAGGGTTGTTTCGAGTGTCGGCCAAGAGGCCTGAGCCTGCTTGTTAACACTTTGGTCATTCGACAATCAACGTAATACCTATCCCCCTGCACCCTGGCATCTCGGAGACAGACCTCACAACATACTGTGCTTCCCACCGTCCACCGCTGTCGCAACAACCACACACCCACCATCACAAAAAACCTCAGGCGGGATAGCTATCTAAGCTGCTAGGCAGTTCTATATAGAACACAGCCGTGGCTAGAGAGGGCAGGATCACCGAGATAGCTCGGATACTTCCGTGCATACGCGAGATAGCACGAGATAGGGATGATACCAGAAGGGATTGTACATAGCGCTCTCTTGCAGGCATTCCTGGGATTGTGACTATGTAGTGCTAGCAGCAATCATCCAAAAACAAGACTTATAAGAGCTTATAAGTGGTAATTATGGTTGTTTCGTGATGGCCCCGGTGGTTCATGTCTCTTTTCACCTCCCTGATGCCATTATTCACTTTCATTTTTTCTTCAGGGCTTGTCCTCAATGCAGACGAGGAGAGGCAAGGGAGTGATTTCTCATATGGGGTATGTACTTAGGTGCCTCAATAGGCCATAAGTATGACGAGGAGTATATTGGAAAAATACCAGAACACGACATTTACATGTACTAGAATGTCAAGCCACACCCATGGCTCCCCACAGCTTCTATGACTGCATAGTGTACCCACTCGTTCCCTGGAGCTCTGTAAGGTTGCTCAGGCGGCGTGAGTAGGTGTGAGTTCCTCCAGGTGTCGCCCTATGTGCCAATGTGAGCCCTTACCCAAGCACGGAGCTCCAATGCCATGGAAACGGATGGGGAACTCATGAAGGGTGCGTTACAAAAGCATAGTACTATGAGTCATGCAACTATCCCACCTGCACATTGCCACTCTTTCTTGACCACCACTGTTTCAATCACCCCATCACACACCAGTGCCACTGCCATCTATCGGTGCAGTGTGACTTGTACGTGAAAAAATGAGTTGAGCGACAAGACATGCATGAGGCATCTGCAGCTCCTGTGTGCCCTGGCACAGACAAAGGCACATTTTGAACAAAGGAGCCACTGGAACAAAGGAAGGAACCATTTTGGGATTGAGCAACAAGACATGTGTGAGGCATCTGCAGCTCCCATGTGCCCTGGCACGGACAAAGGCACATTTTGAACAAAGGAGCCACTGGAACAAAGGAAGGAACCATTTTGTGAGCGATACACAAGATATGCGTGCAGCATCTGCAGCATGGGTAATGGCTCAAATTGTGTATGTTTGTGTGGCATACATAACTACGCCTGGTTCTGGGCTAAGTTTCGGACTAAGTACGATCACGGTCATTGTTGACCATGATTCGTTTATAAGCCTGTTAGTTAGGAGACGCACCCTCAGTGAAGTTCCCATTCACTAAGTCATTCACAACACTAATGGTTTTGGCTTATGTTTTTAATGTAGGGCAAAATCACCTATTGAAGTACATACAACACTTGCACATTGTATATGAACATCACCCCGCCACATGCATGAGCTCTGGGATGTCACATCGTTCGCCCATGCTAGACTCAAGCTCTCCTGTAATGTTAATCTCAGTCTTATTACAGATGCTCTTGTGCTAACATTTGGGTCATTGCAAATGTTCTGCAGATATCTAATTGCTGCCAATTGGTGGCGACCACCCATCCACCATGTGAGTTTATCAGCTTCTAGCCCACTCGGCTTTCTGCAAACTGCGCTTCTCCACCCTCCATTTTCATTTATATCTAGAAGTCCTCCCAACCATCATGATCCCACCGCCAAACCTCGTCCCACCAGCTCTCTCTCGCTCCCACCAATGTGAACAATGACTCTTAGAACCCGGCGATTGGGAGCCGGAAACGGACCAGGGTTGATAGGTTGAACCAGACTTGGATCGCAAATAGCTATATGCAGACCATTTTGTTCAGACTTGCATTTCAACTAGTGGATATACGTGTTTACTATTAACATGATTTGATATATATCCTTTTGTGAGACATGCGAGCATATGCTGACCGTCCTAGCATTGCATGATCATGATGCTATGATCACCCGCTCCTCGCATGCAGACCAACTATTTGTCCCTAGGGTTTCTCTATATCCCTCACCCCCGGCTACCCACACGCAATGGCTCTGCTATGTACTCAGCGCATGGGAGATACAACCGTATGTACCTCACTACTCTGCTACATGTACGCTATGTACCACTATCAAGGACTCGCGCGGTGCTATGTGAGCTATGCAGCATAAGACCTTGCGATGACCCTATGGCAGCGATATAGGCTAGGTATCGCGACCTAGCATCCTAGGTTTTTTCTGATGACTCCAGCACCCAGACTCCATCGTTCCCAATTACAACGAACGAGGGTGGCTCCGCCCATTCTACTCTCAACTTCGTCAACATTTTATGACATGTAGGGAAGATGAATCGTCGTTTTAACGGCGCGAACATCGGTACGTGACCACGTAACACAGTTGAGAGATGAGAAAGCGCCGGGTGACGTCCAGTCCGTACCACGCTCACATATTCCCTACCAAATCTCACGGCGCAACATCCGACTCGCCTGTCATATTACCACCTCGTTCCTTCCCTTCCTGCCTCACAACCTGACCACTCATAACTCATTACTCAACGCACAGCTTACATCAATCCAGTAACGTTAGTAAGGTTTGTGCCGCCACGGTGAGATAAAAATAACTGGTGTTCGCACTAAGCCAAAGGGTTCCTGTTATGTTGATGCGTTGAAAAGCGTCATAATGGAGCGAGCGACTAGTGAGTCTACAACGGAGTTTAGGGTACGGAAGATCGATGTACGAGATCCTTAGTGTACGTGCGTCCCCATCATTTCTAGAACTTTTCCCTTTAGGCTTTCGTTCATAGCTAATCCTCGCAGTAGGATCCGTAAATATGCTATCACGACACTCATGACACGCTGATATCTGGAATGCACGAATGAAACCATACATCCATTCATCCCCGCCAGTGCAGACATTTACTGTAAATCCGGGCATTTACTCAAACACATTCTTTTGCTTCGACTTCAATGACGCAGAGGAACAGCTTTACTGAAGCCCCTTCGTGCCACGATGAAACATTGTTCGCAATACACCACCTGTCCAAAGCCGTTGAAAGCGCTTACTTGCCCTGCATTGACGACGAGGACCAACCGCACTCTGAGGCAATCATTCTATAGCATCGGAACCCGGTACTTCTCGAACTATACGATGCTGGTGATCATGAGTGTTGGCGAGTGTGAGGCAGGCTCCCACTTCAATCGAACATGTAGGCCCCAAACCTTCTCATTGGCTGGGGACCCTGGAGTAGGCTGCAGATGGATGTGCCCGACTAGATCAAGCTCCGTGAAAAAATGTGCTGTTTTCCGATCGTCTAACTCTTCGATGGCAGCCATAGAAGCGCTACCTACCTCAAATATACTTCCACAGATTCGTCAGCACATTCAACCCCCTCCACAGCATTAGAAATACATATTTCTTGAGCTGTGCGGAATGATGGTGTTCACCAGTGTTTGTTGGTGCACGTGAGGTGATCACTCAGTCAAGTCGTATATATAATGCTTATCATTTCTGGAATTCCAGGGTGGGCAGGCGAGTGGACGCTATTGGTCAGATGAAACCTCGTGGGATGTGCGCTCCGTGAGATCTTTATATAAATTTCTGGCAGCAGGCGGTGCCTTCGTTTCGGACCGTTACTTTGGCACCGAAGGTCTGTGGCGAAGGTCAGGGGTTGCAATTTCAAACTTTAAAGCGCTTGATACAGCTTGAGAGATGCTGTCATGCCTCGATTGCTTGAAAGCCGACCCTAACGTGTCCGTCTATTAATTTGCGGCAATCTAAGTCAATATTATTGTTATTTAACAAGCGGACGCAGAGATGTCTACTATAGCGATCACGAATTTTATTTTGAAGATCTTTGACCGACTCAATTCGGTTTTAAGTTGGGTCGGAATGCGTCTTCCAGTACGTGAAGTGCTGTGTTGAGTCAAAGAGATATCGACTCGAAAGCGGTATCTATCACTTTATTTATCATTGAATAACGCGCTCGTGAAATACCTAAAAGATTGACCTGATAACTCACCACCCTGAGCTTTACAATTGCCACTTAGGATACGTTAAATGTCGGAGGCATCAAGGGACTGTTAAGCGTCAACATGGCTCTCGGATCCCACTGGCAGTCGGCATCCCAGAAGAAACCGGGACCGAAGTCCCCTCCCGTTGTCCTGCCAGCCGAAAAAGGAGAATATTGTGAGCCAGATCTATTTCAATATTCGTATACAAGTTGAAAGTCTCTAAGCGTTTCATTGATCAGGTGTTACTGCCATGTTTACAAATCGGCAGCATTCCTGAGACTTCCATACTTCATCATGAATACAAAGAAAGCGCAGAACTCAGATGTTGGCACCTCAGAAGGCCTCATACTGGAAAGCGTTCCGGAACGTACTGATGCCTCAGCTCACGTATTCAAGATCGCCTCCACTGAGGCTCCCATGGTACGCATCCACTGGTTCGCACTTGGTTTCGGAGAATTTTGTTGAGCTAACTTCATCCATGGAGTGTTTGTGCACACTGGCAGGTGATCTAGTCTTGAGACGTAAGGCCATTTTCTGAACACTGCAGAGAAATTAATTATTGAAGTGCCAACAGGAACCCACCAACGCATATCCGAGAGTGGGCGCTACTTCTGATTCACCTTCGTTCATCAAGCCGTCACTGACTGATGGGTCTCCGTCAAATGGGGTTGGCACTGGTTCTCCACCCAATCGACCTGCGTGAGTGTCAGCGCTACATGATGTTACCGCCATCGTATTGCTCTTATCCGGTTATTTTTTGTCCGCCGGACCATTTTAAGTTCTACTTATTGTGTTCAGTCTTCAACAAATTCACCCAAACGAGCTCCCTGCGTGAGTGTCAGGGCTGTATGATGTTACCGCCATCGTATTATTCTTATCCGGTTATTTTTGTCCCCCCACAACATTTTAACTACTTATGTTTTTCAGTCTTCAACGAAGCTCCATTCACGTCAGAGTGCTACCTAACTCTGTTCTGAAATATCGACTCGCACGATTTTGTGGACAATCAACATGACGGGCCCTTCTCTGCTTAGCTCCCTGCTCAATCTTATCGCCACTGCGACACACGATCTCTAATCCGAGCTTGAAGGAGCGAATCTTCCCGAGCCATGGATCGACGTCGGACGATGCTACTTTGCACCCATGGGACGAGGTGACACCATCTAGGAAGTACTGGGACGCGAGAAGGACCCTCATCAGTGCTTTAGGGATGATGAATGTGCAAATTGTACCTGTTTGTATCACGCGGATTGCTGATAGACTTCAAACTAGGCTGTAGTGCAGAACCAGAGGGAAAAACTCATCTCAGACGACCTAGGAGTGAGCGCGGAGTCATTTATCTCCTGATTACCACTGACCATTTCAGTAGTATCATCATTCTGTAGCACTCAATTTTGCTAACACGCATATCGCCGATATACTGGCTGCACCAGACATCGATGAACGCGTTGGTCTTCCCGTTGCTGAAATTGCGCGCCGAATAGGGACATATCCAGCTAAGACAGGTGTGGGCCACCAGATATAAATGTATATTAAACACTCACGATGTCTTGTACTAAGAACGTGTCCTGCGTTTTCTTTGTATTTACCACACGTTCCAAGAGACCAGCCCCGCCGTGTTTGCCACCAATAGAGTCTCCGTATGTCTTAAGAAGGGCCATCCGACAGCCGAATTGCCTTTGATGTGGTGGGGTCGACTCTTATTTTGGTTTTCCCTCTATCTTCTTCTGCATCTTTTCACGCTTCCTAGAGTATCCAAATCGTCGATGTCGATAGATGCGGATGAGGCTTCGCATATTCTACCTCTTTTTGTCAGAGCGCCATCTCCTACAATGATTTTCTGATGCCCGTTTGCTCTTTCAGGGCCGATGTTGGCTTCCGTAGTGCCACAGCATTTTCAGCGACCCTCCGCGATCCGCGCACCGCTCATTCGATGCGGATCGAAGACGCACCAAAGTTCGGAGAGGTATTCAGTAACCCCACCCCTACGCCGACCACTGTATCCCATGTCATACAAGAATCCATGCCATCAGGATTAGGCCCTGCTTCCATATCTGAACCCAAATCGGCAACGGTGGCTACAAGCCCCCCACGCGCTACCATCTTCGAGTTCCTCGCACGTCCTGATTATGAATGGCGCTAAAGGCTATCACGATCTGGCCTGGGGCAGATGGGATACGGAGGGCGCTGTCTTTGTGGAGGCAGGAGCATCGACCGGACATCTCGCGAACGCGGTTTTGCCTCTGTTAAAGCATGCAAAGTTCGTGAATCAAGATAGGCCGGAGGTTTGTCTGCAGGGGGAGAAGGTAAGTTAGAGAGCAATATGGTTATTTTATTCCTCGTCGCTCCCTGATTACAGCGGAACATTCTCTGACTTGATTTCCGTGCCGACACTGATTAAATAAATTGGTTCTTTGCAGAGAACAACCCCGAAGAGCTCAACTCTGGACGCGTTACGTTCTAACCAAATGACTTTTTCACGGGGCAGCCTGTCAAAGGGTGGGTTGCTATCATTTAACTTCAAGTTCTCTTATACCTATACCTCCACGGCTTACGTCCCCTCACTTATATTCAATAAATTTTTTTGGCTTATGCTGCTTCATTCCCTTTATAGAGCCTCCATATATATCCTTTCGAATTGGCCTGATAAGGAGGCGCTAACAATTCTCAATCATGTGAGCGAAAATGAGTATTTATCCACATTTATTTATCATGTCATATGGATTTAGATTGCAGCTGCAATGGTACCCAGTTCGCGACTTCTGGTTATAGAAATAGTAATCGTCCCCTCACTATCTCAATCACGCTCACCACCGCCTGCTCCGAAGGTGTGTTTGTGCGCGCATGCTATCCCTGTTTGTGACTCATTTACACATGTATTCTTCCATGGTCTCATGTCAGGATAACAATATCGGTGATGCGCCGTGGCCGTTACAGAAAGATTATCGTTTTGTGAACCGTTATCCACACCACCAGAGCATGGAGCTTATGAATTTATTCAACGGACTCGATAGGTCAGCTTCCGTATCGTTGTCTTCCCTTCTCTTACGTTACTTTCCGTCCCCATACTCATTTGACGACTTCTATTCACCCCCTCTTTCTCGAATTGCTCATATGCTTTATGCACCAGAACCTTGGACGAATATGTATCGTTGTTCGAGCTATCAGGATTGGAACTCGTGGAAGTACACCGAATCCGGAAGTTAGCTTCTATTTTGGAGGTTAAAAAGAAAGCCTAGATGTTGAACCTTGCGCAGGAATTGACTGATTAGATTCGAAACTATTGGATAATTTGTCTGGAATGAATGATACATGATGCGATGTATCGATACCTTCCTGGGGCCACAGTTCATTTTGAAATGAATCGGAAAGGCTGCAAAGCTTCGCCGATCCTGATTTGCTATATTTCTTAGAGAAAAGTCGTCACTTGACTAAGCACTGGACCGGGCTTCAGACTTCTTGCGAGAGTTTATTGTGTTTGGTTCGATCATGATCAGTTACAGTAACGTGAAAATGTTTAGTCCGGTTTTTATTTATCTTGGTTATTCCTCGCGTTTGGAGGGGACACGATACCTTGTGACGACTCGAGATCCGATCCATGGTAATGTGATGCGATCCATGCGCAACTCCGAGTCTGCATGCGCCTAAGGTAGAGTCTCAATCAAACACATAAGCTAGAAGCTATGAAACAACCACTGTCCTACATGAGCTTCCCAACCAGCTTGGAACGCCACTGACGTAGAGATCAACAGATATATATTTTCAGAACAGACGGAATTGTGTCTTACCGATCTAGGTACTATCTTTGAATAAGAGGTACATATTAGATTATAAGCACCAGATGTGACAGAGGAGCCGAAAAGCGAATGGAGATGAAAGCAGTTAATTCGAAGGGAGATCAAGAGCGGGGTGAGACAAGGGAGTCTGAATGTTCCACTCTCTATAGATTGGCCCTTTGCCTCGAGAGAAGAGAAGTGTTGGGTATTGAATGGCCTTCATAGGAGGCGATCCGAGTCAAGTCCATCCACGACTTTTAGACTACACGATCCTAGAGTGAACAAATATGGAAATCAGAATTAAAGTTAAAACGCCTCCGCCATCATTCGCGTCATGATGCTCAGATCCCAAAACCCCTGGCAGGAACGTCGATACTGGCGTCCGATAGAGCGAGTCTTCATCATGGTAATTATAGTGAGTGGTGTGAGCTTAACGGCCAACTTTGATAAGTATGTTCACAAAGCTCCTAGTAGGGTTACAAAAACTATCACAGAACTTATGTAAAGCGACATGATTCCTCCGAACAGCCTGGAAAATGTAGGTATACAAAATGCTTGTTAGTTGCCTCCGAAAGTCCAAGTCTGAAAGAATGTACTGCTAGATGTTCCACACCTATTTAGATATATGCAACATCTTCCACTTCAGTCCCAGCGCTATCGCCTCCACACCTCCCTGATCGACGAAAGTGGCCTCTGCGTCATCCCCTTGAATTTTTCCCACTTGGTAACCTTTGATATTTGTGGGTACTTCTGGAACCCAAGCGATCGCAAATACGCATCTTGCTCCCTCTGCGAGAAATATCCACAGCTCGACATGATGAAAGTCGGTTCATGCATTGAGTGGCTTAGGAGCGCCTCGACGGCGGACAAGACTTTGTCAAATCCTTCATCTAGGAAGCTGATGCTCACGAGTTCGATACGGTTGAGGCAGGGCAGACATTTCAGTCTTTCCAGCTCCTCGAATACTTCGACGCAGATGCGGTTGCCGTGGTAGAGGTCTTCGATGCGAAGGGTGCGGACGGTGTGTGAGGTTCCTAGATCCCATGCAAACTTTGTATATGGATGTTTTATGACCACGGTGTGCAGGTTGGGGAATAGAGATAATGTGTTGGGGTAAACGTTGAGTCTGCCCTGGTAGCAGGGGGGAACGGTGACGGTGAATAGTTCCTGGAGGTCAGAGCACGATCCTGTCCATGCAGTAGCACACTTCCGAGGCGATATATAGCGGTAATCACATTCCCGTGCGTACTTGCGCGATCCCACCGTGAGCGTTGTGATCTCATTAAAAATATCCAATGATCTCTGCGACGAGGGCAGTAAATCCACAGATGCGTCTTCACCATTACGTTCAAAAGGGACAACGTGAATGGTCAGTTCCCTGATTTCCGGGAGGATTATGTGGTCTAGGAATGATATGATTTCTGACGGGGTAAAATCGACGATGGTGAGTTTCGTGAGGTGGCTCGCCGTAAACTGAGATTGGGAATCAGGAAGCCTGAGTCCATTCCACATTTCAGCAGCGATGGTCAGAGAGGTTAAATTGGGTGAGCGTGCTATGAGATCGAAGTAGTCCGACATTGATCTGTGGGGCTCAGAACACCACCATAAGCTTAACGTTCGCTTTCCGTCCCAGATCGGGGACGATGCAGGTGGGGTTGCGTTATAAAAAGTGATGTCGAGAAGTTGGCTGGGCGGATCGATGAATATCGGAAATGTGGCCATATTGGTTACTAGTTCTTCGAATTCCTCCGATATATTGGCGCGAGGATTATACCGGAAAGAATTGACGACGAGCGCGGTGAGCATGGGAGCGGTACGAGGCCAGTCTTTGGAGTGTGGTAATGCACAGAGGAAGGGCTCTAGATCGTATGGATGCAAATGGACGCGCAGCTCTTGCACGTGGTAGAGGTGGCGTTGAAGCATTTCGTGGGCCCGTTCGTTTTTTTTATCCTGCTCCAGGCCTTTCACAACGAGCCTGATGGGCGCGTCCTTACACAAGGCAAGGCAGCAGTCCGCCAGATCCATGTCGGCAGTATCTATATCGGTCCAGAGGAGCGCATCATCCTGCGCGACACGTCTCCAGTGCTGGCAGACGTGCGAGAGGTGGAAGGCAGCAGCCGTGCGCTTGCGAGCATTACCAGAGGGCGGGAGTGGATGCGTATTTCGCGTGATTTCGAAGATGTGTTTGAGGACATCTTCTGGAAGTCGATTTATTGGGAAGGGAGGTTCGTCGTCGTGCTCGCCACTGTGGCTTTGGGTGGATTGCGAGGTTGAGTGGTGGTCTGTTTGGATTTGGGGTACTGCAGCCATTCGGGTGGAGAGTGTAGGCTAGTTGTGTAAGTAATGCGGGATTAATCAAATGAATTGACTGTCTTGGTGGAATACTCACATTTGGGTTTGAAGAATCTTCGACGCCTGCCGATCGTCACACGTTACATGTGACAGCGTCTTGGCCACCAATCAGACTCAGTCTACACACTCCATATTAGAGGAATCGTTGTCGAGTGAAGAGTGGGTAGACATGAATTCAAAGCAGTTAGTTGAGAGGAGATCAAGAGCGGGGTGAGATAAAGGAATTTGTGAGTGTTCCACCCTCTATAAATTGGCCCCAAGTTTGCCTCCAGACGAGAGAACGCAGTGTTGGGTAATGCATGGCCTTCATACGACGCGATCCGATTCCGAGTCCATCCACAACTCTACACGGTACTGAAGTGACCAAACACGGAAACTAGAATTTAAAAACGCCTCCGCCGCCATTCACATCATGGGTGCTACTATATGGACAGGATCATGCTCTGGCCTCCAGGGACTATTCACTGTCATGGTCCCCGGGTGCTATCAGGGCAGACTCAATGTCTGCCGCAACACGTTATCTCTATTTCCCAATCTGCACACCCTGGTCCTACACGGCCTATCTGGAAGGTTAGCGTGGGACGATCTAGGAACCTCACACACTGTCCACACCCTTCGCATCGATGAATTCTTCTGCGGGAACGAAATGTGTGTCGAATTGTTCAAGGAGTTGGAAGGCAGAAATGTCTGCCATGTCTTAACCGCATCGAACTCCTGAACTCGCGTTTCCTAGTTGAAGAATTTGGCGAAGTGCTGTCCGCCGTCGAAGCGCTCCTATGCCACTCGACTCACGAACCGACTTTCATCATGTCTAACTGTCGATATTTCACGCAGAGGGACCATGATGGTTATGTGCCATCGCTTGGGTTTGAGAGGAACCTGCAAAAATCCAAGTATACCAAGTGGGGAAAATTCAAGGTTATGATGAAGAGGCCGCTTTTGTCGATCAGGAGGATGTGGAGGTGACAGAGCACTGCGAATTAACTTTCGAGTTAGACATTGCCTATGTCTAAATAGGTGCGGAACACCTATCAAAATTTCCGCGATTTGAGGTTCATCAACTGACTTCTATGTCGCAGTGGGGTCCGAGCTGATTGGGAGCAGATAGTGAGTGTTCGCTTTCACACCCATATAGCGGGGACGTATTACGAGGGGCTTTCAGAGGCTATCCCTGGTGGATAAATTTAATAAACTGTGCTGTTCGGAGGGGTTA
This sequence comes from Ramaria rubella, assembly GCA_015039355.1. Classification (NCBI taxonomy): domain Eukaryota; kingdom Fungi; phylum Basidiomycota; class Agaricomycetes; order Gomphales; family Gomphaceae; genus Ramaria; species Ramaria rubella. The sequence goes on from MU134530.1 coordinate 54,562, forward strand.
TGTCGCTTTATGTCACAGTTTTTGCAACTCTGGCTCTCTGCATGAACCTATTGGCCGTCGAGGTCATACAACTATTATTGAAGACTTGCTCTGTAGGACAATATCAGTGTTCCTGGTTCCGACACGATTTTAGTTTCTGTGGTTGGTCGAGAGTCTAGCTGAGTCGCATGTGGAGTCGTGAACTTCAAGTTGAATGCATCGCATCGCATTGCACCTTACTAGTACGCCTTCCACAGTTAGACATCGGAGGGGCTACACTTGGTCCGACTGGTTCTTCAGTTTTATCATGCCGTCTTGCGGTGATTGTGTCAATTGTCATGGTCAGTTCGAGATTCATAGAGACGGAGGCCTTAGGGTGGGCTCATTTGTGATTATCGGTTGCTTTCGTTCCTGTCTGTTCCGTTGATTAAATTCTCAGCTCTTATTTCATGATGCACTGGGACGGAAGGATTAGAGCGCAACAAATCGATTCAACTCTGAGATTATGTAACTTACAGAATAGATTCTGACTTTGTCGCAACCGCTACAGGTGTTTAATTTGAATGATGATGGGATATAAAGTGACATTGTCACATAAGGTGTGACAATCGATCGCCTCCTGCCCAGTGCAAGTGCGAGTCAGTATTCCAAGGCACGTCTGAGCTCATAGTATAATCTCCCAAGCAACTTACATGAGTTTCTACGTTCACTGCCACAATGGTTCAAGTTCTAATGGACAACTCAAGCTCGCAGTACACCCGAAGGCATCTGAGTGGCGAGCATGGCGATGAATCTTCTTTCCCAATAAATCGACTTTCAGAAGATATTCTGAAGAAGATCTTTGAAATCACTCAAACTAATCATGCGCTTCCACCCTCTTCTACTGGTATTGGTCGGCAGCGAACAGTGGCTGCCTTTCGACTCTCGCACGTTTGCCAACGATGGAGGCGTGTTGCTCAGGATGATGCACTCCTTTGGACTGACATAGATACCATCGACATGGATCTTGCAAATCGGTGTCTTTTTTTGTGTGGGGACGCGCCCATCAAGCTGGTGCTGCAAGGCTATCACCACCAGTTTGACAAAAAATTGGCCCTCAAACTACTTCGACACCACCTCTACCACATACGAGAACTGCACCTCCGTTTATGTGCAGACGATATGCAATGTATCCTCCGTGCTTTACCACCCTCCACCGACTGGAGTCGTACCGCTCCCAAGCTCTCTGCGATCGTCGTCGATCCTCTGCGACCTGATCCTCGCGTCTGGTCACAGAATGAATTTGATGAACTGGGGGAAAATATGGCCATGTTACCGATATTCGCCCATCCACCCCGCCAACTCCTCGACATCAGTTTTCATCATGTAACTCCAGCTCCTTCATCCCCAATATGGGACAACAGACGACAATTAGCCTTATGGTCGTGTATTAACCCGCAAAGATCAGCATCGGACTACCTGGATCTCGTAGCACGCTCACCCAATCTAACCTGTCTAACCCTATCCTCTAGCCTGCTGACTGTATCTCCTTTTGTTCCTCGAATTACGGCAAATCATCTCACGAAGCTCACTATCGCTGATTGGCCCCCCACAGAAATTATATCATTTCTCCAACATTTAATCATGCCGAACATCAAGGAACTGACAATTCATGTTATTCACCATGATTATCATGAACCATCTCTAAATTTACTGCCTTCCTCGCAAAGATCTTTAAATCTTCTGCATGAGATCAGGACCCTCACAGTTGGATCCCGGACGTACCCACCCGAATATGAACGACACTGGCCGCAGCCCCGAGAGTGTGCTACTGCATGGATAGGATCATGCTCTGACCTCCGGGAAATCTTTACCGTCACTGTCCCTTTCTGTTATGAGGGTAGACTTAACGTCGTCACTGAGGCGTTATCTTTATTCCCAAATTTGCAGACCCTTATCCTCAAAGGTATCTCCCCAAAGTTTGCTTGGGATCTAGGAACTTCACACAGCGTTCAGACGTTGCGCATTGAAGGTCTCTTTTGCGGGAATCAAAAATGCAAGGAAATTCTCGAGGAGTTGGAAAAGCGGAAATGTCTACCGTGTTTGAACCGTATTGAACTTGTGAACAGCACATTCTTACCGAACAAATTCGAGAAATTGTTGGCTTCCATTAATTCTCTCCTTAGCCACTCACAGGAACCAACTTTTGACATGTCAAGTTGTCTATTTTTATCGCAGAGGGAACATGACGAGTATTCGCGATACCGTGGGTTTTCGAGCAATCAGAAAACATCGAAGTGGGAAAAAATCAAGTTTATGACGCAGCGGCCATTTTCGACAATCAGGAACGTGTGGAAGTGACAGATCACCGGGAATTAAAGGATAGACATTGTCCATGACTAAATAGGTGTCGTAGATTTCTTCATGATATGATATTTGCCGACTTCTATCTCACAGCGGCGCTCCAAGCTAATTGGGAAACTCAAGTCAGATAGTGGGCGTTTCACCCCATATGTTGGGACGTGTTACAAGGGACTTTCGGAGGCTATCTAAATTTGATACATTGTGTTGTTCGGGAGACAATTATGTCGCTATTCGTGATAGTTCTTGCAACTCTGGTTCTGTTCTCCTATTGGCTGTTGACGCTTATAATTATTGAAGACTCGCTCCAGTATCAACGTTCCTGGTTCTGACGCGAATGACGGCTGAAGCCTTTTAACTTCTAGTTTCTGTAGTTGGTGGAGAGTCGACCTTAGCGCACGTAGAGTCGTGAACTTGAATGCATCACATCACATCTGGGGGGCAGACTTGGTCCGAGTGATTTTGCAGTTTTCTCATACTTTTCAGTGTCTGTGCCACTCAATTGTCACATCTTGCATTGAAGCTTCAGAGAGAGACAGAAGCGTCGGGGTGGGCTCATGTGTGAACATCGATAGCTCTTCTGTCTCTCTGCTCCGCTGATTAAATCTTCCGTTCTTATTTAATTATTCAATAGATGCAGGAGGAGAGCGTTAGAAATCCATACCAATGTGCCAAATGTATAAGCCATCGTTGCCACGACCGCACCAGTCGTGTAAAATGGTTTTCGAGGTTAAGTAATTGAGCACGAACAGTAGTAGAAAACTCTACGCTCCTTCAAGTTTGGTGTCCCGGCAGCGCCTGGTTGCACTGTACTGTTAGTTATAGAACACCTGTACAATTAAATTTATATTCTCGCTGGATGAGGTCAAAATATCAACGAAACAGAAGTAGGCAAACTCAGAGACCATCAACACCAAGTTGGACGTTAGCTTTTATCCACTTGGCGTATGTCCATAATGGCCCGCTCCTTATTGACATCTGCCACGGCAGGTCGAATTTTATCTACACCGGGCTTGTATGACCTTTTCCACCAAAATAAGATGGCCGCCATAGCCGTAAGATTGTCCTGGATAGATGTGGTGTGAAGTATAAGTTGACAGGAGGAAACGATGCAGAAACACGTACCTTGGTTGTTCCGAGAACCAAGAAAGCAACAAGCGGTGCTATTCATCCAATGGTTCAAGTTTTAAAATCACGTAATGTAGATATAATATGAATCCAGAGACTACTCACCACCTGCCAGAAAAATGTCCAACAATAGCGGGATTCGCATCGAATCGGAGCTGAAAATCACGGATGACATGGATGCACTTCACAAGTTGTCAGTTTGATACCTGAGGAACTGGGATGAATTCAGAAGTCTAGCACGCACAACGCGAATACCACGCGATAAACGCTGAAAACTAAGACACGTATGATGATTGATATTGAAATGGGGTTACTGTCCGTACGGCGCCGGAATGTAGACCAGTGGGAGTACATAATTTTGATGATGAGCACTGGATACGGGTCTCAGCGTCCTCTGGATACAGTGGAATTGTAATGAGTAGATACCATCGAATGGTAGAGTGAGTAGTAGTATCAATGTGGTTAACAAGGGGGACAACAGTATTAATCTTTCAGGAGACTGTAAATGCGGACATGCTTCAGATGACCATCAACTCACAGCAGATTTGGACCTTTCACTTCACAGTAAAAATTCTGGCTGAATACGTCGACTGTGTTCTTCGCAGAGATCAGTTTATGTGCTTAGAGCACCTTAAATGTGGGAGACGTACAAAGTGCCAGGGGGTGAAAAATGCGACCAAAAAAATGTACGGTGTTGTTAGGATCTGGAGATGACTGTGAAGACATGGTTTTTATCAAATGATACGATCATACTAATGCTTTCATCCAGGCGATCCACTGCGGATTCATCTTGATTCCGTAGATCGAAATACGAAGATCAAACCATAGCTGTATTTCGGGTCTTGAGTCCCCACAACCGATAATAGAATTGTGACGATACTCACTTTAGATACAAGCGTTAATGTTGAAAACGCAGTCATTGGCTGGACTCCACTGAGCAAAGCAGCTTGTATACCGCATGCAGTTGAAGAAAGTGACTTGTTGCCTTCAAGGGTGTTAACTGACCATTGAGGTGATAATGGGAAGTGGGTCGTATGTTTTCTGATGTCTTGATAAAGCCTGAAGCTTGGTAAGAGGCGGAAGGCAAGCATACTAGATTAATACGCACGCGAGTGAGAATATGACACTGGATATAATCCATGTGAAGCAGAAGTTGAAATATACGTGATCACGATGGATCCCCCGGGCTACAACTGACATGACAATGAGAAGGATCAGTCCAACATGACCGCCTGCGATCTGAAGGGCGAAGAACAAGGTCTGCTGCGTCCTGAGATCTGCCTCACATTATTTATCTCAATATATAATATCCGAAGATTCATGCACACCTTCGTCTGCACGATACGCACTGTCTAAGTTCACTGTCTGATTCGGCGACAGTTGAAATGCTAAATTCTCAATCGAAAATCCTAGCTCACGGCACCAGTTGGCTTGTTCTGTCTCAATGAATCAGATATGTAATGGATGTTCACAGAGTCGAGAAACCTAGCACTAAATGTACACTACCCGCAATGATTCAATCCGGACCCCAGCACAAGGCTTGCTCTCCGAAAAGAAGCATATTCTCGTTTGTGCATATACAAGGAATCGGATCTCCGAGTCCAGAACATGGCGAATCGATAGAGTCGCACTACAATGAGTTTGACTTGGCTGTTGTGTTGTGAAAGTGTTCGAATGAGAAAACTGACCGCGGCGTTACTTGATGGCGTTATGATGAGTCCAGAGATGGAGCGTTCAAGCTGTTGTGGCAGAACGTGCGCTGTTCGCGACGTCAGCAAAAACGTCTTAAGGATGCTTGATGGACCGGTTTGAATTACCATGAACTACAGTCAAGGCCACCCACGCCATAAGAACATATATAAACATACTAGGAATGCTGTCAAATTCAGAGGAGGAGCGTTAGATTCAGTGGAAACACTGCACCGTGATAAGAAACATATTTAACATACTAATAGTTTGGATGAAACGGGTCCGCTACAGAGCAGTGCGGTTCGATAGATGGTGGTGACTGTTCTAAATAACTTGATCAGATAATAAAGAAGTAGAGTCTCATACGTACAAGTATATTGCGGAGCGTCCGAATCGAAGTGACGCATGTAACTGCGACACTGGCGCTGTTCGCAGACACATGACACATTTGTTATGTATGCCACATCTGAGACTAGTGTCACAAACAAAAGTCCTGTAGGACTACATATTCAGAAAGCTTCAGAGTAACACTGGCAAGCCGATTGATATGTTATGGTCGAGTTAGTAGGTAGTAGTCGTTACCAAAGACGCCGGCAACACAAAGCGTCAGGAGATTTCCTCCGAATGCAATGCATGTTGCATCCGACCAGAAGCATCGACTTGACACGTACTTACATCATCCAAAGCAGACCTTGATTGAAATATCCCCTTCTTAAGCTGGAATAATATCTGTGAGATGTGAAGGGTGCCCCGCAAATGACTCAGCGCTCCGGGATTTGGGTATTCGAAATATGTACGTCTCAGGCTTCCCCTAGAGTGACATCTTCCAGTGAGGGCTGTGTCTTGTCTGCGCCACCGCAGGCCTGTACGGGATCTTACGGATAGTGGCGATTGTGCCGAGAAGACAGGCATTCAAGTTGTAAATAAATCCTTTTACGGATTGAACAATATAAACACCCACAGAAATAGCACTTGTACTGGCCGATCGAACCTGAAACTGAATAGAGTCCGTCGAAGATTTTCAGGACATGACATTAAAATTGGTGATCGTTACCGTAAACATCTCTGAATGTACTTGTTAAATAACGATAATAATGATCTAGGTCACCACCAAAGAAGGTAACATTGGGGTCAGCTTTCAAACAATGAGGCATGATAGTGTCTCCCAAGCCCGCGCGTTCAAGTTTAAAATCGGCGACCCATGACCTTCACCCCAGCTTTACTGCGACATGGTACCAAAGTATACGGTCCGAAACAAAATCTCACCAACAAGGAAACTGCGCGCGTTCCACAAAGAGGCTTGATCTGGCCGGTAGCATCCATTCACCTGTCTACCCCGGAATACCAGAAGTGATGAGCATTATACATCTGACTTAACTGAGTGGCCGCCTCATGTGCACCAACAAACACCGTTGAACACCATTATTCCGCATGGCTCAAGGTCGTGGGTGGGTGCGCAGAAGCCGGGAGATGGGGGTAGACATAGGGTCTGGCATGCAATGGCGAGGAGGGGGGCGTGGATGGAGGCGTTGGCGTTGGTGTGCATATGTGGTCAGGCAGGCGCGGATATGGAACAGGGCGTAAAAGTCACAAATGAGGCGCATGGAGGGCGGGTGCAGAAGTGGACGTGTGGATGGGGGCACTGGTGCGTTCAATGTGGGCCGATGGGGGTCAATGGAATGCACGGAGGCCTGGGAGAGGTGTGGATAGGGAACATGGGTTGTGCTGCAGTCAGAGTGCTGCTTGGGGTATGGGGGCGACAGACTCGCAGTGGTGACTAGGGCACACGGAAGGCGCGGACGGGATGCTGGAAGCCACTGGGTCGGGAAGAGGGTTGAGCAGGGAGGGCAGGGACTTGGAGGATGCGGTGGGCAGGCGTAGAGTACACAGACAGTGGATGCAGCAAACGGGGATGCGGTCAGCATGCAAAGGGCGATACATTAGAGGGTGCTGAGAGAGATGCATGGCGTGGATGGGTGACACCCAGTGAGCTCGGTCAAGTCCATAGCAGCGATATGTAGGCGTGACGCTTGACCTGCGATGTTGCTTGTATATGTTCGCTTGACGACGTCTATGGGAAGATGGAGAAGAAGTTCTGTCTTTTGGGGCTAGTGCAAGCGTAAAAGAACACGTCGTCACACGTAACGCGTGACCGTGACGATCACCGCGCGTTGATTCTGCTGTTGAAGAACTCTTCAACCCCAAGTGCGAGTATTCCACCAAGACAGTGAATTAATCCTATAATCGCGCGTTATCCAACTTCCACGACTAGTCTACACTCCCTACCCGAATAACCAAAATTAAATGGACAGCTCAACCTCGCAATCCACCCAAAGCCACAGTGGCGAGCGTGGCGATGAACCTCCCTTCCCAATAAATCGACTTCCAGAAGATATCCTCAAACACGTCTTCGAAATCACGCGAAATGCGCATCCACTCCCGATCTCTGGTGATGCTCGCAAGCGCACAGCGGCTGCCTTCCGCCTCTCGCACGTCTGCCAGCACTGGAGACGTCTCGTGCAGGATGATGCGCTCCTCTGGACCGATATAGATACTGCTGACATGGATCTGGCGGACCGCTGCCTTGCCTTGTGTAAGGACGCACCCATCAGGCTCGTTCTGAAAGGCCTGGAGCAGTATGGAAAAAACGAACGGGCCCACGAAATGCTTCAACGCCACCTCTACCATGTGCAAGAGCTGCGCGTCCATTTACATCCATACGAGTTGCAGTCCTTCCTCCGTGCGTTACCACCCTCCACCGACTGGCCTCGTACCGCCCCCATGCTCACCGCGCTCGTCGTCGAGTCGTTCCAGTATTATCCTCGCCCCGATATACCGGAGGAATTCTCAGACCTATCAGCCTATATCTCCACGTTCCCCATATTCACCGATCCGCCCAGCCAACTTCTCGACATCACTTTTCATAACGCAACTCCACCTGCATCGTCCCCGATCTGGGACGGAAAGCGAACATTAAGCTTATGGTCGTGTTATAAGCCCCACAGATCAATGTCGGACTACTTCGATCTCATAGTACGCTCACCCAATTTAACCTCTCTGACCATGGCTGCCGGAATGTGGGCTGCACTTCCTGATTCCCATCCTCGGCTTACGACGACCCATCTCACGAAACTCACCATCGCCTATTTGTACCCAACACAAATAATCTCATTCCTAGACCACATAATCCTCCCGAACATCAAGGAACTTACCATTCACGTTATTGATCGAGTTACTGTTGACTCCGAACCATGTGTGGATTTACTACCTTCGTCGCAGAGATCATTGGATATTTTTAAGAAGATCACGACGCTCACGGTTGGATCTCGCAAGTACGCGGCCGGATGTGAATACGGCCACCCACTGCCTCGACATTGTGCTACTGCATGGACAGGATCATGCTCTGACCTCCGGGAACTATTTACTGCCACTGTCCCCTCCTGCTATATACGCAGAGTTAAAGTCTGTTCCAACACGTTATCTCTGTTCCCCGCTCTGCACACCGTCGTCCTAAAAAATCCCTCCCGAGTGTTAGCGTGGGATCTAGGAACTTCAGATACCGTTCACACGCTGCGTATTGAATCACTCAACTTTCGCGGGAACCGAATGTGTGTACAAGTGTTCAAGGAGCTGGCAAGGCTGAAATGTCTGCCCTGTCTTAAGCGTATCGAACTCGTGGACATCAAGTTCTTGAATGAGCATTTTGGCGAAGTCTTGTCTGCGGTCGAGGCTCTCCTTAGCCACTTGCACGAACCGACATTTATCATGTCAAGGTGTGAATATTTCTCGAAGGACTCTGACGATTATTTGCGATCTTTGAGAGGACCACGATTCCAAGGTTGTCGACCGATAAAAAATTCAAGGAGATGATGCAGAGGCCGCTTTCATCGATCGGGGGGGTGTTGAGGTGACAGAGCACAGGGGTAGACATTACCTATGTCTAAGTAGGTGCGGACCTAGTACAGTTTTCATGATCTGATATTTGTGGATTTCAATGTCGCAGTGGCGCACCTAGTGAGTGTTTCATCATCATGATCACCTTATATATCGGAGATATGTTACGAGGGACTTGGACTTTCGGAGGCTACTAACTAGTATCCCCGGTGGATAAATCTGTATACCTACATTTTCCGTGCTGTTCGGAGGAATCATGTAGCTTTGCATTCATTCTAGTTTTCGCAAAGTGAACCTACTTATTAAAGTTGGCCATTGAGCTCACGCCACTTGCTACAATTATCATGATTGAAGACTCAGTCTGTGGGACATCCGACAGTATCGACGTTCCTGCCAGTGGTTCCGAGATCTGTGCATGATGTGAATGACGGCGGAGGCGTTTTAACTTCTATTTTCCGTGTTTGGTCACTTCAGGACCGTGTAGAGTCGTGGATGGACTCGGAATCGGATCGCGTCGTATGAAGGCTATTCAATAACCGCGTTCTCGCGTCTGGAGGCAAACTTGGGGCCAATCTATAGAGGGTGGAACTTGAACACTCACAGACATCCATATTTGACCCCGCTCTTGATCTCCCCTCCAACCAACTGCTTTCATGTCCACTCGCTTTTCAGCTCCTCTATCACACTGGGTGCTTATAAAATCTTATCAATGCCGATACCAATATACGCCTCGGTGTCTTATTATTCGAAGATGGTACCTCGATCGGCAAGACACAAGTCCGTCTGTTCTGAAACTATATATCAACATGGCTCACCAGCTAAACTCGTTCTTGAAGAAGCATGTCCAAACCCCAATGAATTCCAATAAAGGCGCGATTTTAAGTGTACTTTGACAATAGGCCTATACTCAGACTAACCTTCTTTATTGCAGTGACGAATCACCGGGGATGCGAATGCTTATCAGACCTACGATATCAACCCTGACTGGTATGCCGGAACTCACCAGGAAAGGCTTAATGACACCATAACACCAGTGGTTACTAGTAGGGGGACGACAAACTGTCAATGGCAACTACCTACCATCACCCCAGATGTTCACCTGCAGCATGAGTGCAATCTCCAATAATGAGTGACTAGGGTTTTGGTTCCAACTCACCAAATCTATCCAGCGTGATCACCAATTACCGTTGTACCGGCAAACAGGACTAACGTCCCGGTGCTTGCCGCTCCTGGTGAAGCTACTAATGTGCGACGGCTTTTCGTCGAGGCGCCAATGTAAGCATCGCATCAACCCGAAGAAAATACTGACGCCCCTTCACAGTAGTTTAGCCATAGCCACATGACTCCTTTAAAGGGCGGAGGACCGCTCTTCTGGACCCATAAGAGTAGACGAAGTTCAATCTTTGTACAGAAAGCTTCACGTGGTAGAGTTCAACCTCGACAGTTTTTTGTGACGCATTTTGTTGTTTCCACGGCTTATAGGATATGTAGTGACTTGAACCACCTTTCATTCATTCTCAGTATAATGTGGTGAGACAGCCTGTCAATCAGCGTCATGGAGATTCAACCACCTCCTAATAATAAAATTGTGTAATCGAGCTAAGTATTTCGTGAAGACAACTTACATTATGATGGGTATAATCCTCTTCTACTCGGAAAAAAATCCTTGTAGGAAAGGATGGGATTCTGAGGTAACTTAAGTGGGACTACATGGGCAACGAGAATTGGTTATGATAACACCCTCACCTCTCGGTTTGGTTTTCGTATGAGGAAGGGGGAGAGAAATGAAGGGAAACCGTTAGAAACCAGATCGTGATCAATGCAAGCGGAACGTGCGATGTGGGAGGAAGGATCAAAATGAGAGTCTATGATCAGAAGCTCGCCTAGACGGCAACAACACCAGGAGTCGATGGCAGCAATTGCGAAGACAGCGACGTCAAACGAGTTGGTAAGGTCGAGATAACGGCGAAAAGAACAAATGTGTCGAATGTGACGGGTTGCGTTTTGCGTGGTGCGAAGTGTCAGGAGCAAATGCAGCGCAGCCCGGTCGAGGGTTAGATTATCGAAGAAATAAATCACACGCTTAAGTTCAGGGCTTCCACACCACAGAGCACTGTGTATACGATGCCATAGTTTCAAGCCCTCAAGCCAAGTACGATTGGTGCCGTCGCCGAAGGACACAGCGCCGCGAGTGGAAAGAAAGGCGCACGGCAAAGGTTCAGACGCAGGCACACGGAGAGTCTCAGGGATATTGAAGTTGTCGCGTATTTTAGTGAAGTGAATGAGGCTAGCAGCATGAATTTTGAGAAAATTGGGAGATACTGAGAGAGACGTGGATGGCGTGGATGGGCAGGAGCGTATGCCCAGTGAGCACGGTGGTGTCCATACCGGCTGTGGTGGCCGCGGTGCACTGGCGGACAGATACGAATGATCTGTGGCATGATGTGTGACCATGTGTTGCTCTACGTTCACTTGACGATTCCTTCAAGTTGGAACACGTTGTCACATGTGACGTGTGACGATCGCCACACGGCGCAGAGGTGCAAGTATTCCACCAAGACAGTCAGTTCATCCTATTAATACTCTATCCTTACACTGCTCTACGCTCCCTACCTAAATGATTGAAGTACCCCAAATCCAAATAGACAACCACTCAACCTCGCAATCCACCCAAAGCCACAGTGGCGAGCACGACAACGAACCTCCTTTCTCGATAATCCCCCTTCCGGAAGATATCCTCAAACACATATTCGAAATCACGCAAAATACGCATCCACTCCCGCCCTCTGGTGATGCTCGCAAGCGCACAGCCACTGCTTTCCGCCTCTCGCACGTCTGCCAGCACTGGAGACGTGTCAAGCAGGATGATGCACTCCTCTGGACCGATATAGATACTACTGATATGGATCTGGCGGACTGCTGCCTTACCTTGTGTAAGGATGCGCCTATCAGGCTCGTCCTGAAAGACCTGAGGCTGTTAAAAAACGAACTCCGGGCCCACGAAATGTTTCAACGCCACCTCTACCATGTGCAAGAGCTGCGCGTCCATTTACATCCATAAGAGTTGCAGTCCTTCCTCTGTGCATTACCACCCTCCACCGACTGGCCTCGTACCGCCCCCATGCTCACCGCGCTCGTCGTCAATCCTTTCCGGTATAATCCTCGCAATATATCGGAGGAATTCGAAGAACTAGTAGCCAATATGGCCACATTCCCCATATTCACCGATCCGCCCAGCCAACTTCTCGACATCACTTTTTATTACGTAACTCCACCTGCATCATCCCCGATCTGGGACGGAAAGCGAACATTAAACTTATGGTCGTGTTCTGAGCCCGACAGATCAATGTTGGACTACTTTGATCTCATAGCACGCTCACCCAATTTAACCTCTCTGACCATCGTTGATGCAAGGTGTGATGGACTTCCTGCTTCTCATCCTCATCTTACGGCAAGCCACCTCACCAAACTCACCATCGCCGATTTGTACCCAACACAAATCATCTCATTCCTAGACCACATAATCCTCCCAAACATCAAGGAACTGACCATCCACTGTTTTGAACTTTTTGAAGGAGCATTTGTAGACTTACTGCCCTCGTCGCAGAGATCATTGGATATTTTTAATAAGATCACAACGCTTACGGCTGATTACTGCTATATATTGCCTGAGAGTGCTGCTATTGCATGGACAGGATCATGCTCTGACCTCCAGGAACTTTTCACCGTCACCGTTTCCCTCTGCTCTAGGGGTAGAGTCAAAGTCTACCCCAACACATTATCTCTATTCCCCAACCTGCGCACCGTGGTCCTAAAACATCCATCTAGAAAGTTTGCATGGGATCTAGGAACCTCACACACCGTCCACACCCTTCGCATCTACCGCGGGAACCGCTGGTGTGTCAGAGTATTCGAGGAGCTGGAGTGGCTAAAATGTCTGCCCTGCCTTAACCGCATCGAAATCGTGAACAGCAGCTTCCTAGATGAAGGATTTGATGAAGTCCCGTCCGCCGTCGAGGCGCTCCTAAGGCACTCAACGTACGAACCGACTTTCATCACGTCTAACTGTGTATATTTCACGTAGAGGGTCCATAATGGTTATTTGCCATCGCTTGGGTTCGAGAGGAACCCACAAAATTCCAAGGTTACCAAGTGGGAAAAATTCAAAGTCACGACGAAGAGGCCGCTTTCGTCTATCGGGGGGGTATGGAGGTGACAGCAATGTGAATTAACTTAAGGGGCAGACATTACCTATGTCTGCTAGGTGCGGCACACTTGATACACATTTCACGATGTGATCTTTGTTGACAACTATGTCGCAGTGGCGCCCCAAGCTGATGTGGAGGCTCTGGGATAGTCCCCGTATATCGGGACGTGTGTTACGAGGCACTTTCAGAGGATATCCCCGGTGAATAAATTTGATACATTTTCCGTGTTGTTCGGAGGAAATTATGTCGCCTTATGGCAACTCTGGCTCTGTGAATCTATTGGTCGTTGAGATCGCACCACATGTATTTATTGAACACTCGCTCTGTAGGACAGTATCGACGTTCCTGGTTCTGACACGAATGACGGCGCAAGCTTTTAGCTTCTAGTTTCCGTGGTTGGTCGAGAGTCAACCAGCTTAGCGCATGTAGAGTCGTGAATTTGAATGCATCGCATCGCATCTGATCCATGTCACGGGTAGACTCTGAGGGGGGCAGACTTGGTCCGAGTGATTTTTCAGTTTCATCGTACTTTTCAGTGTCTGTGCCACTCAATTGTCACATCTTGCGTTGAAGCTTCAGAGAGAGACAGAGGCCTCGGGTTGGGCTCACGTGTGATCATTGGTAGCTCTTGTGTCTCTCTGCTCCTCTGATCGAATCAGTAAGTTAGAGAATATAAACAAACGTTGCTGCGACCACACCAGTCGTTTAAAATGGTTTTCGAGGGTAAGTCATCGAGCCTTTTCACAAACAGTAGTAGAAAACTCGACCTTCCTTCAAATTGGGTGTCTCGGCCGTGTCCTAACACGCCGCTGGTCCCACTATACTGTGAGTTATAACACCTGTACAATTAAATATATATTCTCGCTGGATGAGATCAAAATATTGACGAGAAATGGATGAACTTAATTGAACTAGCGCATCGCCTCGTTTATGCCCCGGCGCTCGTCTTCGTGCCGTCGATGTACGGTAGGAAGTAAGCCCTGGCCGCACTGCTGTTTGTTGGGCCATCACATTAATTGGCCTTCGCACCCGTGGGTCGGGGGCGCGCACTAAGTACTGCGCTATGTGCCGTGACATTCAAAGTCTTTCTCTGGGCTCCGGAGATAGCCCTCTCGGCCATCTTTGCACATCACTCCACAACCTGGCGATGCACCGTAGGATTTACTAGGTGTTCGCGTGATGCGCTGTAGGATTTGACTAGTGCATCTATGTTGTTAATACAGGCGCAACCACGTGCAGAAGAAAAAGACCGGCCCCATTACCCAATGCAGGGCCAAATGATTCACATGAATCCAGGTAGGAGCCGAGTACGAGGTCATCCAAGGGAGGGGCATAAGGTTGCGTTGTGAGGAGCGCTGAAAGAGGCGCCGTTGATGAAGATATAGGTAGGATGTGAAAGGACGAGTCGGACGTGGCGTGGTGAATGGGATAGAGCTACAACTGCACGCCTTCAATTACATCAGGAGGGTTGCTTTCCCACCACCGTAGACACACCTAATATTCATATTCTAACTCTTCCCCGGGCCGAGGGGGACGATTTCGGGTATCGTGTACTCAGGCTCCATCGTGGCGCCCACCCACGCCTTGAACCCAACGCCAGGAAACCCCTCAGAAGCGAGCCATTCCTTCACAGTAACGTCTTTTGGCACCTCATCGTATACACAGATTTCAGGCGGGCCACGCAGCTTACGGGAAATCCACAAGACGTGGTAGACTGGAATCCCGCCCTTCATGACGTCCATTCCAACAGCCCTAACGTTGCACCTTTTCTGCGTCCGCAACCAAAAGTTGAGTTTGTTACACAAAATTGAATCATTCAGGATACGATGGGGCCCAGGGTCGATTCCTTGCTTCATCGCGAATCTACGTGCATCCTCGAGAGTCATGACATAGCCAATGTACTTCAGCATTGCCTGCAGTTGAAAATTAGCATCAACACATATCATCCCTCGGTCGCATTGACGACTCACGTTGTAGAGAGCTGCTCAGGTGTGGATTTTGGCGGTGTAAGGTGAACCATGATGTCACGTGACTAGTTTCGTTTGCCACCAATCAGAATTAGTACACCCGTCACGTTGCACCCATGTACTTCACTGAACCTGAGCCCGACACGCGAAGATACCTCGTCGATAAAACTCAAATTGGGACAAGGCGAAACAATACCCCTCGTGTCGATGAGACTGCCCCGAGGGATTAAGTTACTGTATAGCATTGGGCATGAGGGAGACAGCTGAGATGGGTGTGGATTTGGATTTGGACTGAATGCGTATGGTTAAGTTTGAGACGCTCTGATTCTTGATGGATCCCCTGCATTTTGGTATTTTTTTGGAACGAACTGGTGTTTGTGTTTGGGCACAGGTGGTTAACTTTTGATGGTGTAGGGATTGCAACGAACCTGGGCCATTCTACTGACAGTCTCAAAGGTAAGGTGATATTTACGAGACAGTCGTTGTGGTTGTGTTCTGCGAGTGACGCTTACATGACTATTTCGCAGTCTAAGATACCGCGTGGTACCAGGACTGGATTGAACCTAATTTGAACAAGGAGTGCAGACGTTCGTCTACTCCTTTCCTGTTATCTGATTTGAGCTCACGGGGTGATGCAGAGTGAGTGGTTCATTCATCTCGGGAAAGACTAGAAGAAGGAGAGCGATTCCGACTAACGTAACCTTCAGCAGGATCGTTCGAGAAGGATGTCAGTGCGTGACCACTTGGTGGAATGTGGCACTCAACACTCACAAAGATTCAAACATTCAAGCCATAGGGCTCATGCAAGATTGCCATGATATCCAGCAATTCATGTACTTCAAGTGTGCTTGCCCGTTCCGTGTACCTGAGTGATATGCCTTGTACAATCGTTTCATGATATAGATTCTGCCGTTAATCTCGTATCTCGCAGCGTTTGGGCCCAGGCGACCGCGTCGTCAACTCATCGGTAAGCGCGAAAGTTTATTCTTACGGTGACGGTTTCTGTTTATCATGCCCACCCTGGTTCACATCTATGTATGTAAAGCCTGCCTGTTTAAGGGACCGACGGGAATGCGTGAAGTTACTTGCTTGGAAGTGGCTCAGGGAGATGCACTGGGGAGCGCCGAATTAGAAGGGTAATCATGATCTTGTTGTCGTGAGCACTGGTTATGGTCAGTTACGATGAGGAGGGCGGAGGGGAGGGTGTCTGTTGGAGCGAGGGGTACTCCACGTCACGCGTTACACGTGACACCGTGTTGGCCACCAATCAGACTCAGTACACGCGTCACACTCCGAGTTCCTGGCCCTCTCCCTGACCACCCCACGCATCCTATCCACATCCCGCCTCTGTGCCCTCCCCTGACCCTCATCCTCACACATCCACCCTGTTCCCCCTGTCCATCTCTGCGCCCCAAATGCCCCCACCCACACCTCTGCACACCCATCAACCGCGGTGCGCCCTCCACCCTCTGCATGCTCCATCAAGCTAGCACCTCCAACCACCTGAAGACATCTATACTCGTTGCCCACGACGAATTGGACCTCAGGCTCAACTTACTCTGCGCTGATCGTCCTGTAAGCCTGAGCATGCCGAGAACGTGCTCGATGGCTCGGACTCAGAGTGGGAGGCTAGGCGGGTGGGGTGGATGGGACGGCGGATGATGGTATGAGCGGAGAACATGAGTGGGGCCTACGAACATACCAATATGCGTATTCATCATCACAGCCGTAATGTCACCCGTCACCCACATCCCAAACCGAGCAATCCGACGCGTGTTACCCCTACAATCCGCCACACGGCTCGACAAGCGTAAATACCGAGGTGGCCGCACATCGTCTATCTTCGCACTGCACCGCAGCCCCCTACCTCGCCGCGGCCCTCTTCCGCCACCTCCGCGCCGCCCTCTATTTCCCTCAGCGCCCCCCATTCACACACGCCGGGGCTTCTGCGCCCCAACACCATTTCCCGCCCTCGCATCCACTACACACCCCGGTACAAAAACCCCACCTTAGCAACATCATTCCCAAAACTAATAACACCTTCATCGCCAACCATGAGGACGACCGCGAGTGACATACCTACCGGTACGGCCATTAGGGAGTATTCGAAGTCAACTTAAGTTGAAAACCCAACTTTTTGATGGTCCACCTCAGGAGGAAGTGTAGTGAAAAGTGGAGCTTAGTGCACAAGGTCGGCATGAGATGCCAGCTGGCATCCACTTGTGAGCTGTGTATCATCCTGGGGCTTCAGCCTAGCGCAGAAGCTCTCAGACCTCCTTTCGTGCTTTTCTAAAGCTTATAACAAAAGAGGATGCATTCCTTACTCATCCTCCTTGCTTACATGCACTGAAGACAAAAAATGAAATAATGTTTTCGTTGCAGACCCTGCAGAGCTCAAACATGGCATAACAGCAAGGAAGTGATGTTTTAGTGGAGTGCTCCACCTCAGCCCGCAGGGTTGCAATCATAGCTAAGGAAAGTCAGCTTAAGTTGACTTCAAATACTCCCTAATGAGAGTGACAAATGTATATGCTAAGGAAAACATTTACAAATACAAGGATTTGAACCCACACATTGAAACTACAATATGACCACATGTAACCACAAACCGAACCATAATACAACTCTACCATCAGTATGTCTGGATTGACATCAGACATCTAGTCACCATGACACAGATGTCCGGATGGTGGATTAGCCCTCACGCAGGCTAGACCCCTGATTTTGTCCAGATGAGCCTCAGGCATGGAGGTCAAGATTGAGACTTTTGTGTCCGGACCGGCATCAGGCATGTATAGGCATAATCAGGGGTCCTTCCTTACTACATAGGTGGGAGGTGAATCGGTTCATAAAGTAAATCGATCTTTTTATTTTGGCCCTCCATGCGTTATTGTTCAAAATATTGGAAATTATGTAGACGGCACCCCTTTCTTCTTATGCTCTCGAACCCGAACAGATCTCTCTTCACTTCATGACTGAAGTGTTGTCTGGTCTTGATATTATAATAACACTTGTCCGTCAGCGTTGCAGTTGCATTCTGTATACTTGTACGTATACGTCACTATACATGTCTACACGCAGTGGGTCTTTTCTCCCCCGATCAGCTCATCCTGTTACTCACAGCCATTGCCATCAATTTAACCATGCTGCTCTCCAGCATAAATGGTCCAGCCACCACCAGCCTATATATGTTTCATATCATGGCGTTCTTGCCAATGGCTCTACTCCTTTCCCTTTGAACCCATTCCTTCCCAGCAAGGTTTACATGTGTTTTTATTGCCTGGACGTCATTTGAGGTAACAGCTCCATTGAGCATGCTTTAGACCGCTTTGCTGATGTTATGAGCATAAGCAGCATACGCCCTTCCACATTAGTTTTCTCGTTCGAGAAATCAGTATGTGGATTGACAAGAATAAGGTGTCCTCAGTCGCCTCAGGCTTGCCAAGAGACTTTAGCTGTAGGTGGGATACTCTGGACTCAGGTGTCCAGTCCATCCTCCATCCTGTGGCATCGCAGCAGAAAAACGTTCTACTGGTGTACACCGCAGTTTTGTCCAGTGTTGTCAGGGTCAGGTCAAAATTCTTGACCTGACCAGGGTCTGACCTTTGACCCTGACCAGGGGTCATTCAGACGGGATTTTGGAGGTGGGGTCTGACCCAAAATTATGTAATCTCCTATATCAGGCCCCTTACATAATCTTCAGCGCCTGAGTCCTGACAACTTATCGCTTCTGCTGTGACATGATGCCGGCAAACACGCTCAAACCTAAACAGTGGGCCTGGAATCACTTCTGGATGGATGGCAACAACTGAACTACAGCGAGCCCATGCCAAAGTGGGGCTGACTCGGCAACACCTCCGAAAGCACAAGTTTGGTAGTGTTACTGCCAATTGTACACTGGCTGCTGGACATGAACTAGATGAAGACATTGCAGATGTTGATGATGCTGAAGAGGGTTCTGTGGAGACCCGTCATTTTACAAGCCAGTTGGTCCAGGAGGCAGATGAAGATGACCAAGACCATGGAGCTGACAGTGATTTGGAGACCGAAGACCTACCAGATCCATCAGCAATTGCTTTGGGATGCTCATGCCCATGCTGACTACTGTGTTATTTTGGTCGGCAGCAACTCATACCGTTGGCAGAACTCTTTATATATTCATCCACATCGGGTAATCTAGTCGGAGTGCGGAAGGGTCTGGATGCTTTTTGGAAAGGTGGAATGGCTAACCTGGAGAAGGAGCTTGAGTTATATGAACTGTTACAGCTGTCTGAGGATACAGTACAAGATGGCGTAGGTGCAGGGGGTCATGCCGATCCCATTTTAGTAGTCTAGCATGTTATATACAACTAGCGCTCTGACCCCAGGTCAGACCGCTGGGTCAAAAGGGTCAGCCTTAGGTGCTTGCGACCCCTTGATGACTGACCCCCTGGTCAGACCCGGTCACTGACAACACTGGTTCAACTTTTGTCAACGCCTTTCACCAAATACTTAGCTTCTTCCCGTCTCAAACACAGTCTGGCAGTCTAGGAACCATGATTATACAACAGCAGACTCAAATATATGCTGGTAGACAGGATGCGTCACGCGTACAGGTTAACAGCAGGCACCAGGACACAGACTTGTGAGCTCTTCATCATCTTCAGCTTGAACAAGCTGCAGTCGATTGAGTGAGTACCACTATTGAACTTCTGAGCTCAGGATCCCCACGTGAACCTCATGCCCATCTCACAGGCAACTCACAAGACAATGAGAACAGCATATGCAATCATACAATAGATAGCCAGCCAAGAATATAAAGCAGTGATCCTCCCCGGAGTCCAGAGGTCAACGAAAATATTTAGGGATGCAATGACTTCTGCTCGACCCAGATAACAGTCGGAAGCAACTTGAAGCCCAACACCCCGAAAGGTCAAGAGTCCCCTAGCACGTCTGAGGATTGTAATTGATTCTATGAACAGATATTTTCGCTAAAGGAAGGTACTCATACTGTCTGGATTCGGAGCGTGCAGGTTACCGTGACGGATAATCGACCTGAACTGTCAAACGTTTAGCTCTGAATCCAATTTTGACAGACACTTTTAAAGCGGCGTGTGCGTGTACAATGTCCCCTCTGCACTGTATTGAACATGTCAATAAGATCCTGTCAGGCAGTGACTATGCTTTCGACCTCGCTGCCATCTGTCGTGAACCATCTCAGGCACCATCTAGTACCACCCTCGCATTGGCAATGATTCGAAGTTCCCCTCGACCTGACTCAACTGAACTATAATCACATCAGGTTTTCCCCGGTTCCATTCGCGTGCTTGTGCCTTCTTTGCGATTAAAGACTGAGCGTCAACACCGGATCTCCATCGACTATAAGAACTCAGACCCCTGACTAGATCTTTCAAGCCAGCACATTAACCATGTCAAAGTCGTCTTTCAATGTCGTTTCTGTCCATGGACAATCCATCATACCTCTCTATATCATGAATGGCACCACACGCCTACCCATTCCACCTATATGGCGGATCCTTTGGAGGAATCCCCCCAACCCCATCCTTCCCTCTGTAGTTGTTTACAACTCTACTCCTCCTCCCTCCGCTATCATTGCCTTCCAACTTTTTTGTAGTTTCAGCAGTGATTTGGTTGGGGGGCGCGGGCTCCAGGTTCAAGGCATCTTCAATGGCGAGCTTGCCCTTGAAAGTAAACCCTTTTGGATTCCCAATATAGGGCCATTTTATGTCCAGAATTTCACCTTTGTTAATCGCAGCAATTTTCCGTTATCATATACAGGTAGGTTCACATGGAGACTGGTGAACGGGTCCGGCACTGTCCTCGCTACGTTTGGAACAGATACAACTCTGGAGATATACACCGCCGCACTTCCACTGACTGGTCTCTGGAACTCTTACGGCGTCTCCATCAACCTCTTATGCAAACATACTCCCAGTTGGAACAAGAACGTGGCAAAGTGCCTGGTTACTGACTTTTATAAGTTCATCATGGAGGGTAGGTATCTTTGGCCCGACGTTTAAATATGATAACAAGGGCGGGAATCCTGGTTTTGTTGTCAAACCTGGCAACCTAGGAGGTTGTTTCAAGCTTGACCAATACTTCGAAGAACTGGAGATGTAACTTCAAAGTCTTATCAACTGCTACGACATGGCTGGAATAGTACAGATCGTCCTTAGCCTGTATCCAAGTTATATTTCCAGTCAAGTAAAATGGCAGTATATCGAACCATGTGGCTACATGCCTTCAAGCAAGTGAGTTATTGTATATTTGACCGTATCCTGACCTTACTGATGCCTAAACCACAACAGTCTCAAAGGGTACGGTTTCTGTAACAATCCCTTCTTCGGGAACCAGGAGTTATGGGATTACAGAATGCAAGCTGATAGCGACCCCCTAGTCTTATTCCCAACCCCAATCCCACTAGGTTACAAACAACGAAGCTCTTTTGGAAATCATGCGTTCATCCTCGCACCGACTACAATCCCCAATATTAACTGCATCCTCGATGCCACAAGTGGTCCTCACATTGGAAATGAGGACTTGGGAAAATACCTAGACACTACAATTGATCACTGTAGGTCATTCAAACTGGCATAACATTCAAAATTTCATCACACTCCTTTAGCTACTACGTATTATAAGTGGTTTCCTCAGCGTGGCCCAGGCAATCGTGGAAACATCATGCAAAGTGCAGGAATTACCTCCCTTGTCGCTACTACTTCCTTTTCTATGCCTGCTTCCTCCTCTGTGGCTGCATTGACAGAGAGTGCACTGTCAACCCCTGTGGATGATGCAATGAAACGTAGAAGGGTCCAGGATGCAGATCCTCCGCGGTTTTCACAAGTCTATCCCACCGGCTTCAAGGCTCTTGTGGAGTACACAATGGGGACCACGCTCACGTCTGAGACTGTACTGCTGGGTGAAGATGGATGTGAGGCACAGGGATTAGGGCCAAATCTGTGAATTGAGGGAATTTGGGGAGAACAGATGGAAAACAATTTGTTTCCAAAAGGGCTGAAAATCTGGCCAAAACTTTAAATTCTCTGAAGGTTCTCTGAGCTAAAATGGGAGAATCTTTGGAGAATTTAAAGTTTCAATCATGTTTTCTGCCCTTTTTGGAAACAAAATGTTTTCCATCAATTCTCCCCAAGTTTCCTAAATTCCCAAATCCAGGCCTAATCCCTGTGAGGCGTTTTGGGTGTTTGGCAGTGGCCTGAATGCGGTGAAGATCACCATGATAGCCTTGGACTCCTACAAAGCTGCCGTTCAAGCAATGAGGGCAACACTCATGCTCATCTCCGTGCCGTTAGACGAATCGTTCGTTTCAACCTTGGCGTTGGGACAGTTTACTCTGGAGGCAGTGGGGTATGGTTTTATTCTCTTTGTCCGTGATAACATCTTCGTCAAGATGGTCAGATTGGAATCTAGTGAACAATTGGGGAAGATCGCCGTTCCAGTTGACGCCTTCCTGAAAGACAAGGAGGGTGACCCTCGCAATATACCTGCTCCCCCTATAGAACGAGGAGATCTTCCAACCCTTCAAGTCCAGACTGGAACGGAATTCGAGATCGTGGTTCCCATCAAGAATGCGGGCTGGATGGTGGCTGCCACCGATTTGGCGGTTGTCCAATTGCTCAAAGTGGATGAGGCGACTGCAACTTTTAAATTCTTTGCTGTGGCTGCAGGGACGGCCAATATTCAGATGGTGTTTGCCCATGAGGATACGCTCCGGACTACAACTGCGAAAGTGAAAGTTGAGGTGGTTGGGGATGGAGATAAGGGGCCATCAAACGTAGAAATCCATGAAGTGGAGGTATGTGGTGGTGTGCACGTTCAACTACAAAGGTGAGTAGATAATATACACTCCCCACCTTTCAGTCACCATTCATCATTTCTCTACGATATTTATTTGTGTCATCTGTTCCAATGTTTGTCTCGGCTTTTCCAGCTGTCGGCTGACTTAACTCAACTATTCCAATCATATCACATAGTGCTATTAGTGGCACGAACATGTTCCACTGTCAACCAATCAGGAGCGAGCAGAAATAAGGAAAACAGTGCTGGCTTAATCTGATGGGAGATTAACATTTAGTAATTGCAGATCACCATGCATCACTTGTTGGACTTAGGCCTGGCGCAACCCTTGAAGCTTGAAGGTTGAAGCTCCGCTTTGCGTTGAGAAGGATTTTCAGCATGAGGTAAAGTGTACTGTCATTGCGAGAGTAAGCAATAACTATATGTTACCCATCCTCAGGTTATAATGTTATGACAATTACTCCATGAATTCTCCTTGATGTTTAGGCTTCCAGTCTCATGTATTCACAAATTTGTCTCAGCTTTTTGCAGTGGGTTTCGGATCCGTGTCTCACGCATCAACCTACATACGAAAATGCCCAGAGCCATGTTCTAAGGGGTACATGCTTGTTTCCAGGCTTGCCTCATTCAGACATACACTCGTCATGCCTGTCCCCTGCACGCAGCACTCTATGTATCTGTATCTGTCGAGCTTGTCTAGGCGTGCATCAGGGTCTGTGTCTGGGGTGGAGTATGCGTATGGGTGGAGAGGGAGTGGAAGAGGAAGAGAGTTTGAACTTAGGGGCAGGAACTGTCATGTCTCATTACCACTGCCAACCTCACCAACCGAGTACATCCTTCTTTTTGGGGAGCGAAACATGTGCTTTTACGAGGGCCCAGTGGAACTTCTAGATGGTGTGATTCAATTGCGGAGACTATAAATTATATACTGGGTTTACCTAACCTTGCGCTCATCCCTTGATACTCATTGCCACAGAAACAGCTAACTGGTGTCGTCAGCGAGGATTTTTGATCGACAATTTAGCTTTCCAATTGTCACCAAATCAGGCAGCGATTTTAGACATTTTATACCATGCAGATGAAGGTGTGCATAAATCTTCGTGCAAAATCGTATCAATCATACGAGGCAGATCTCAGAACGCAGCAGGGCATGTTCCTCATACTCCAGATTGTTGGCGGCCATGTGCGACTGGTGCTTCTGATCCTCATCTCAATTTTAGTCCAGACGATCCGTCGCGATCTCATATATTTCAATTTCTGCGTCACTTGGATTATATCTAGCATCGTATTCTCACTTGCGTATGTATTATTCTACTAGTGCTTGCCTTCTGTTTCACACCAAGCCTCAGACTTTACCAAGACATCGGCAAACACAACACTGGCTTTCCATTGTCATCTGACTGGTTTCCATTCAACCCATTTGACCCAAGCCTCATGTTCCGGAAGTTTTCCCTGACTACATGCAGTATACAAGCTGCTTTACTCAATGGTCCCACCTATGACTGCTTTTTTGACATTGGTGCTTATATGCAAGGTGGGTGGTAGTTCTAGGATATGTGGTGAAGGTTCAAGGTCGGAAGACAGCTATGGATTGATCTCCGCACATTGATTTACGGCACCACTATAAAACCCCAATGGATCCCTTGGGTGAAAGCCTCGGTAAGATGGGTACGATGTGATAAAAGCAATACCGGTCGTAACAGTTAGACCAGATTCTAACCCTTCCGTACATTATTTTTATCGCATTTTTTACCGCCTGGATCTTGGTGCGTGTACCACCTTGCTAGGGTAGTTGTGCCACATAAACTGATCTCTGTCACTGAAGAACTCGAGTGACACATTCACGGGAGAATTCTACTGTAACAGGTCATTGAATAATGTGATGTGACTCAGTGTTCACTTGACTCACATCCACAATTTAGAGTCTCCTAACAGATTATTATGGGTGGCCCCCGTGTCAACCGCATCGTTACTAGTGCTTAATATGCCATTCGATGGTACCCCCTCATCCTTATCGGACGCTGATACATTTCTCCAGTGCTCCTTATCAAATTAAGGTATTTGCACTGGTTGACATTACGGCGCCGCACAGGGAAAATAAATCTATTTCTATATTGATTATCATCCGTGTCCTAATTTTCAGCATTTATCAGTATTTGCAATGTAGGTGCCAGGGTCCTGATTTCATCTCAGGTATCAAACTGACAGCTTATGAAGTGCGTCCATAGCCTCCATGACTGCCTACACCCATTCGATTCAAATCCCCATATTGATGGACATTTTTCAAGCATCTTGTAAGTGGTCTCTTGATTCATGTGGTGCCTGCATCGTTTTCATCATCGGATGAATAGCGCCCCTTGTTGCTGTCTTGGTTCTCGGAACAACCGAGGTACGTATCTCTATATCGTTACAACACATCAACATATACTCCAAACCACCACCACATCTATCCAGGAGAACCTCGCTGCTATAGCATCCATATTACTCTGGTGGAAGAAGTCACAAAAGCCTCCTGTAGATGTGATTCGACCTGGGGTGACAGATGATGCCAGTGGCGAAGTTAACATCATCAAGGGAAGTGTGGATATACGCTCAATGGATATGAAGTGAGGCCAACTTGGTGGTATGTTTATCGGTTCTTGAGTGTAAGGTCGATTATTACTGTACGATTCCCGAGGCTTAGTCAAAAAAGCTGAGATCTCACCGATCATCAAAAGATCACGTGACTTTCCTCCCTGCGGGTTCAAAACCAGTTCCCCAAACCTTGGCTGAACTCCGCAAACGTCCGTGGGACTCCCCACCAGGACACAATATTTATTGCCACATCTGCGTCCACAAGACCCGAACACACGGTGCTCGCACTTGTGCATTACGTAAGGCACTCGCACTTCCAAGTATCCCACTTGCGACCGTAATATCTCTTTCATTTCTGGATGGAATACTCTGAAAACTTTTTGCATAGCATTTATGATAATTTAGCTTGTGATTACTTCTAAAACCTGTTCATTTTTGCCTGAATAAAATATGAATTTCCAGGGGCACATAAAAGCTCTTAAACACACTTTGGAAAGATTGCTGTTATCCCTGGACATGAATATTCTGAGAGAATGTTATATCTAGTGCTTTGAGATGTTATCTGGATAAATGAAGCTAATAGGGCTCATGTGCACCAGGTGAAAAAAAGACTTCAAGAAATTCTGAAGTTCTGTTATAGCAGTGGGATTTTAATTTTATTTGTTACAGTAACAGCATAAAACACTATATAATATATGACATTTCTTTAGAACATTCAAAAGTTGGATACTGGGAGACCAACCCTCCTTTATAAATCTGTTCATGAACTTCAAGTTATATGCACTTCTGAAAACCCCATATAGAAGCAAATTTCAGCGAATATTACATAAAGATCCACTAGCTAATTTTTTAAAAGTAAGATACAAAATAAATCTGGATACCTTGTGTAGAAACGAATCAGATATTGCCATCGCGAGTGGGAGTACTCAGACAGCGAAGCAGCTTACGTAATGCAAACGGCGGTGGACCTCAGACAGCTCGAGAACGGCACATTGGTCATGACAATACTGGCGCAACCAGGGTCATGGCATCCTCATGAGCCGGTCTGCGGCACTCAAGATGATGCAAAGGTCTAGGCCCCTCGGGATTCCGCACCGGGGCTGCTACCAAATCAGGATGAATCTCGCGAATCGTACAGTAATAATCGACTGATCCCTCTCGGTTCTTAAGGCATTGGAGTCCGCTTTGCCTCCCTCCGTTTTTAGTGGAGATTTTGACCTCACCAAGCGTACATGTATTTAACTGTATACTATAGGTGTTCTGCAACTACCAGTATAATGAAAGCAGGCGCCATGTTAAGACTCTGCCGAGAAACTGAACGGGAATGTTCTACAGTTTATGAAAAGAATCACTTGACTGCCTGGTAGAATAGAAAATAAATACTCATGTTTTGTGGTACTAACACTGAGAGTACTCGGTACCAGTTTAAGCTGACTCTCGCTAGCTACGAGCTCCACCTTTCAATACAAACCCTATTGAAAGGTGGAGCTTGTAGCTAGCGAAAGTCAACTTAAGCTGGCACCGCCTGGCCTAAGCTGACTCGCCAACTACGAGATCCACTTTTCAATAGAGGTTTTGCTATTGAAAAGTGGAGCTCGTAGTTGGCGAGTCAGCTTAAGCTAGGTAGGTAATACACCCTACTACCTTACTTCAAGTTGGCATGTCCTTCGCCCGTCTCACGATGTCGAATGGTTATAGACTCACCAAGCAGGCCTGAAGGGATGCATGCAGAAAGGTTGCAGTTGAGACCGCCTATCGACTCCACTTTCGTGTTGGAGCATCAGACCCTGGTTTGGTAGCTTTTCTGTCTTCTTGAAAACTTTATACCGGATGCTCTAGAAGTTTTGGTACTAGCAGCTGGCTCGTAAAACGACATGTGATATCAGCGACTTCTTCTCGGCGTTACACTGGCATATAGGTTGCATCCATGAAGTCACACGCTCGCATCCCTGCAATGATGATTGGTGGAACACAGACCTGGCCGCGTGAGGCTGGCGCATCTGCTGCTTTCATCATGATTTTCCCTGGTACCCGACTGCATTGGCTCCAAGGAGCGATCGAATGCTTTGTTATGGTTCTCTTTGTGCGTACCTACAGCGGCGCAAGGCCCAAACACGCATGTGAGCGGGCTCGGGATGTTTTGGCTCCGATATAGAATGAACTCCGCCATGAGCGCCAGGATGCGCTCCATATAAGTTGTTCGATGATGACAATCAGAAGTCTGACAGACCTGCGTAGTCGTTCTCGCGGCAATTTGGGTTGGCTCTGTATCTTTATACCGACGCTTTGATATCCTGCTGCGATGGCTCCCGGTTCCTTAACCAAAGAAGCCTCTATCCAGGTCACTGACTCGTCTCCCACTACGACTGTGTATTCGAGTTTGCCGCCATCCCCTGGCCTACGTAAGCCGGGGGTTCCCAAGCGGATTATCGTCTGCTGTGATGGTACTTGGCAAGGTGTGTGTCACCTCACCTATTGGGATCGGATCAAACTGATTCGGGACTAAAGATGAGATAATATCACAGAAACGATGGCAATATACGAATATTCTTAAGGTGAGAGTATTGATGTTGTCTTGAGAATGTGACACATTTCGTCTGAGTAGTGTGAACTGTCAAGTTGTCTAGGATGATAAACCATCAGGACGTCAGACAGTAAGCACTTGTACATGGGTTTTAATCATGGGGATTCGTTCTGATGAAACTACGTTTACGACTTGCAGCGATCCACCCATTCACCAAATTGTATTTTATCAGGCAGGAGTGGGCACTGACCAGAACTTCTATTCAGAGTATGTTGATGGTGAGTATGGGACAGAGAAGGCATACTTTATGTGACCTGGTTTGACATATAGGTGCAACTGGAGCTTCACTGGTAGCGAAAGTCGAGGAAGCATATGCCTTCATCTCCCAGTGTGTAGCATACTTACCTTTTGCTTGCCGCCACTCATGTGTTCATTGCGTTTATAGTAATTACCACCCCGGGGATGAGGTTAGTAAAGCAGTGCTTTATCCTTGAGATTTGATGAATATTAACGGCTCCGTGATAGATATTCTTGTTCGGGTTCTCCAGGGGAGCG
This sequence comes from Ramaria rubella, assembly GCA_015039355.1. Lineage (NCBI taxonomy): Eukaryota > Fungi > Basidiomycota > Agaricomycetes > Gomphales > Gomphaceae > Ramaria > Ramaria rubella. The sequence goes on from MU134530.1 coordinate 83,235, forward strand.
TATACTGCCCGCATGACTGCCGCCTTCATTGTAGGCCAGCATCTTCCGATATATCATCGTCACTAAGGATCTGTACAGGGTGAGATCGGTGTGCTTGACAAAAAGGATATGGATCACTTTGTGAAGATCTTCGTGACCTACCAGAAAATAGGACACTCGTCCAATAAAAAAGGTCACTAGCATTCCCACTGCACGATCATATTCTCACCTGTCCTTATAGAAATCGCCAAATCGAAGGAGTACTTGGAGCGATGGACTAATTCTAACGCAAAAGGGAAACTACGAGCGGATCTTGACGGGGATTCTTTTACTATTAAGTGCGATTGATTCCTCAATTAAAAAAAATGGATCACTCGAGCTTACAACCGCCTCCCCACTCCTCAGATGTCTCGGCGTATTTGATACAGTTGGCTCTATAGGTCTTCCTTCAGAAATCAGATTGAGCCGTAAGAGCCGCGAGCTCTTTGGTTTTCCAGACAAGCTCCTAGGTGCTCATGTCGAGAATGCGTTCCATGCGATGGCAATGAACGAGACCAGAACCGATTTTGTGAGATTTCCTATTTACTTTTCTCTTTCTCCATACTGGTCTACGGCTATACGGCTACTAATGCTGTGCGTGCAGAATGTTGCACGATTTGAACAAACGGACCAAGGCCGGGAACGAGGTCAGGTCTTAAAACAAGTTTGGTTTGCAGGTCAGTGATCGCCCCAAGGCCCCCTTTCTTTCTTACTTATGATCTTCTCAAGGGTGTCATTCCGATGTCAGGATGAGCTGACATTTTAAATGTATATTCCTTCGCTAAACATCGTTTGTTCTCAGATTGGTGGTGGTTACCAGGCTCACGATCTAGCGGATATCACTCTAACTTGGATGGCGGTGCGATACTCGTATTTGGTATCATATTTTTTTGTTTTACTAATGTTTGGACACCATTTTAGTCCAATATCGACAACCTCCTATCCCTTGACCACGGTTACCTCAATGACATTCCTCGGCCTACCGCACCTTGGGGTACGCAGATCCCTAATAAGTGAGGCTCTCAATTTCCTTTCATCCCCTTTCATCTCCTCACACCCCTTCAAGCCCCGAGACTGGGATCTTCAAAATCAGTTCCTCAATGCAACGCACTCTTCCCACCGAAACGAACGATCGCACTCACGAATACATCCACCCCTCAATATTGTCCCAAACACACCCCTCTCCGATACTATTGAAATTACTGAGCAACGTTGATAAGAATCCTAAACTCGTTTGCCCGCTGGCTCCTCTCGAGAAAGAACTTCAAACACTCTGGCCACGCATTCATTCGCATCGTAGGACACGGTCTGCTTTGGGGAAACTGGAGGGAAATAATTCACTGAGATGGAGGATTATGACAAGGGCCAAGACGGTATTCAGATTCGAGAGAGAAACGGTGACGGGAGAGGGAGATGTGTCCAAGTATGAGAAGGCGTGGGTGGAGAGTAACGTGCATGAAGTGCATGCGACGACTTGATACACTATCTATCTTCCATTATGCGACGTCTAGTATAAAATATGGATGCAACCTATTGGGTCTTGGATATAATTACCATTGAGACGGTATTCAACTTGAAAACACAATTTTTATAGGAAGGTCCAGGGAATATTCATGGCCCGCCTGTAGGGACAATTTGGAACTTACATGTAGTGGAAGTCACCAGTTGTGCTTTGTGAAATTCTCAAGTCGCATCGCAGGGGTTGGTGGACTATCCGTTAGAAGATACTTTGCGCAGACTCTGAGCGGTTAATAGACTCTAATGGCGCCATGGAAAAACTATGTGAAGCACTTATCACTGGGCATAGAGATTAGGATAGCACTCCGAAATTCGCCGTGATTCCCGTGGACAGCCATTATCGAGGTTTTGAGGGAAGACCCAACAAATGACAAGCGGTATAGGGGTGGGATAGGGTTGATTAGACGGAGCTATCTAAAAAAAAGCGTAGATCACAGGATCGCACCACCGATGTGGGCCTCACATCAATAGACTGAAAGCATCTACCCATCGAGTCATCGGGTACAGCATGACCAACATACATCTGTATGCGTTTTATTAGGGTAATATTCTTATACATGATCCTGCACACATGGAATAAAACCGTGTCAGTGGCAGTCGTCTGCTCGATCAGGGGTGCAGACTACTCCCACAGTGATGACAGCTACTACGTTCTGTCGAATATGCAGTAATTTTAACTGGGAACATAACTCGCAGCCCTCCTGGTGCATTATCAGAGGTGCCTGGGATCCAGAAGCTTCCGAGTCAGTCTGTCAATATTGTCATGAACCGGGCCACGATTCCGAGTCATAATTCATAATGCATAATGAATTGTAAGATCCGAGGCAATGCTCAGCCTGTGAAGATACTATACGTATTGAGGTTGCACCCTTCTACCGTGATGTGGGTTGTTAAGTCAAGATACTCCTTCGCGCACCGGATTAGAATCCTTGAGCCTGAGCCACCGAGTACTTCGGTATAGAATGCTTCTCAACACTCCAGATTATTATTGGAACGCGTTTATTCTGAACAGGCTGCCGCCGGTGCGATAGAACAGCGCGAGTGTCTAGGACTAAAATTGAGCGCAGCAACAACTTTGAATTGAAGGCTTCAAGTTTGTTATGTAATTGAGGGGAAGGTAAATCTGCGGGGCAATTTGGAACAGGCGAGTTACAGTAACATCCATCCGATCTTGGGCATGCAAATGGAGTACTTACCTAGGATCACAACCGCGATCACATCTGTGTGGTCAGGAGTGTACGCTACGAGTACATTTATCCTTACGCTCTAAAGAAGCACTCAGAGTGGTGTCCTCTCCATTCAAATTGTTATCCTCCTCAGGCTTAGCACCATATTCCCCTGAAGTCATGCCGTCCGAGTCACTATTAGGAACTGATTCGGTAGCCTAAACATATTGTGGCGCGCTCGTGCTAACTTGAATAGTATTACATAATAGCAGCGACCTGGCAGAAGAGTATCAAACTTGCGTACATAGCCCACAGATGTGCTTGGATTATCAAAAATGATGCCTTTTATGACATTGATGCTCAAATGCCAGTGAGTGGAATTCAATGTTGTTTAGCGTTGACTCCATAAAACTTAGAAGTCTTAGTATATGGGTACCAAAATGAACCTTTGCTATTGAACTAGGATTGCGATTGGATGGGCCCAAAACAAAGTAAGAACCACAGCAAATGCTGAGAACCTCCATGAAGCTCTTTGAGGCTGGAGAACTTTGTATCCGCAACTTGAAAGGCCCGGAAAAACACAGGCGTGTTGAGCAATTCCACAGATTCCCCGAATGTTCTCGGCAGAATTTTAAACCGGACCAAGGCAGAAGAAGCAATACCGGTATCTCAGTCCACGTGTTTTTTCCTCTTTCCACAAATATGTATGATTATCATGGTTTTACTAAATTAAAATTCAGGTCATAGGCTGGTTCTCCACAGCGCCACCGAATCCACTGTCAACTGTGGTGCCAGTGGAGACGCCGGAGAGTAGTACCTTGTCGTTCTTGTTCCAGAAAGAAATACTTTCTTGGAATAGAAGACAAACAAACCACTACAAACAGGAGGCAGTTCACCGTGATTTTCTTAAACCAAGACGCAACGCTACTTCAGCGGAACTTGTGAATTGCTTTGTCAAATAACACGTATTAGTCCTCCGGGCTCGTGGTGGACAAGAATGAAATACACAGACCACAATGATCTTGAAATTTCCACTGTATGTCTGCCATTACCTCTCTCCACACTCACCCATCTTCCCCCACAGTTCTCGGCTCGCCAATACGCCCACTTCGTGCGCGCTATATGCTCCAAATGGGAGTGCATTGAACCCGGCCACACCGTTTGCGTCCCCACGCGCGACAACCAGCATTTCTGTCTTGAAGAAAGCCATATCGCATGGTGGGCAGGAGCCCTCTGTGAGGGAACAGCCACGACAGCGGAACCATCCCAGGCTATCTTCGAGCTACTCTGCGGTGGCTTTGTATGGAACCATGCCCACGGTGGCGAGCACGTCAGGGCTGTGTCTATCCCCCCATCGCGCCGCGATGGCTCTTCCCTTAGCTCTGCCAGCTCAAGCATCGTCCCGGGGCCCGGATACCTGTCGGGAAAGGCACTCAAGTGGCTCGGGACCAAGAGCCTTGACGTCATTCTAGTGCCCATGTTCATCATGAAGTGCGCGAACCAGCATATCGACACTGTTCGTGCATGGAAGAAGACTACTCATGACGGTGCACTCGACGAGAGGCGGCGCACCGAGGTGTACATGATGCTTTCGAATGCGCTTGCGATGGCGAGCCAGTGTTACCCCACAAAAATAAGACATGCTGCTTACGCAATAGGACGTGAGATCCACCGATGGTTTCACGCACAACCGAACATCCGAGAGGCACCCGACACGCTCCTCTGTCTTCTTACCGTCCAAGTTTGCCTCATACCCCTGTGAGCTAACTAAATATTGTTTTTCCTCTTTCACCGCCCCGACCCCCCTCTTGTTCTTCATATTAATTTCTTCCCCCAGACTACTCACCCGCATCTCTCTACTCGACCCTGTCGCCACCGATCTCGCCTATACCACCCTCAACGTCCTCACACGCTCCCCTCTTTCGCTACATGATCCCGACACAACCTCCCATGTAATCTGTCTTGTCGTGCGGGAGCTCGCGTACATGCGCTGCGGCGTGCAGCATGCGTGGCTCGGTCTTCACCTTCTTTCTGTTGTTGAGACGAGCATGAAGGTGAGACATTTGCTACCACAGGAAGTTGGAGCTATTAAAGAGCTGTTGGAAAGAAGGGAAGAAAGGTAAGTCCCTCTCTTCCTCCCCGTTTCTTCCTTTCATTTCTAGTGCTCTATTTAAATTCGACCTGACTGGAATTTAGCTTTTTGAGTATCTTAGAGAGGAGTATGGAGCTAAGAGAGCTTACACCTAGAGAGATCGAGGAGTTGGTGGTGCGTAGGGAAATGGGGTAAGGTCGCTTTCGTTGCATCACTTCAAGTCCCCTGTCCTCCCTTCTCACTTCCTTGTGTTGCTCTTGAGGTTGAATAATTTCGAGTTGATGTTGACCTTGAACTTCCTCTCACAGACACCCCCGATATGATGAATATGACGCCAACGCCTCCTCTCTACCTGACTTCTCTCGGGCTTGGGAAGTCATCCTTTTTGCCCAATGCGCCGCCCAAGAGAGTGAACTCTCCGATCTTGCCTCACTCACATCACCCTGCGCCTCTCGGAAATCAGCTTCCATTTCTCCATGCTCTCTCTTTACATCCATCGTCATTGGCCCTGTTGGGCTGCCATCCCTCTTCACAGCCCTCAACACGCTCCTTGCACCCACTATCTCTCCGTGCGATATTCACTGGGGGGATGTCTTGCTGACTCTGCGCACACTTGCTGAATTGTCTGTGCACAAGTGGATGTGGGAGTGTGTAGATGATGACGAGATGGTGGATGTACTTTTAGGCGTGGTCCGGTGAGCTGGTGCCTCAGTCCAGTTGTGTCCCCCCCCAACTCTCACTTTTTCTAGATATCCTATCCCCACCAGCATTTTCTTCCTTCACTTATTGGCAACTGACACGCTCCACAATATGGTCATCCACCGCCCCAGCATTGTGCGTGCCCTCGTTCAAAAAGACGCACTCTCTATCATTGCCTCGCTTCGCGTGAACAACCCAGTATCTCCTTCCGCTCGCAGGTCGTTTTGGAATCGCAAACGGCAGTCCAACAGCTCCAGTGCGGGAATATCACGTTCTTACCATATCCGCGGCACACTCTCTTGCACCCACGAAAACTACAAGCACGAGGCAGCACAGCGCGTGGAGACGCTTGCAGCGTATATCGGGAGGTGGATTGTAACGGGAGGGCTGACAGATAAATTGCCGAGGTTGGAGGTGGTGGTTCTAGGGTGGTGGGGGGAGGAAGTTCCTACATGGGGATAGGGGAGACGGAAGGAATAATCATGGGGGGGAGGTTGAGATACTTTTTGTATGTACGTAATCGTTGCGTGTATATACCTGACAGGACTGGTCCTACCGTTTTCCCACACTGTCGTATATATATATTATTTTGGTTGAGTTTCAGAGAGGGAAGAATCACTCTTGCTACCCAGGCGTTTTGTACACATCATGATTGGCAGTGAGCACAGGCTAAGAAGCCATTTATACACCATAAATCTAGAGGGTGTGTGTATTTCCACTCCACAAGAGCTCTCAAGGTGCTCAAAGTGCCCTGGACATTTGTGAACAAGTACATGTGAGCAACTAAAAGTAATATTCTACAAGTAAATCAGAATTCTCGAACGTCCTTAGACATTCATGAAGAGACTCACCTCAGTCTTCGCTGATAGAAGACTGAGGAAAGAGAAAGCTTTAGGCGCTGAACTGTTCGTCTAAATGGGGTGTCGGCTATGGTCATATTAGCTAATGAACCTGCTCATAATGTTAATGTTAATTATCCTTGACACTCCCACTCGAACATTGCCACAGACCCATTGCTCGAACAAACTTCCAATGTTTCTCCCTGTTATGGGCCAGATTGGACGTGGAGGTTGGATTTGGTCGGAACTCTCCTTGGCCGAGATCGGAAGTCGCAATATTCGGAAATGCATGGAATATCAGATGGCTCAGAAGTCGGAGATCCGAAGACTGATCTATATGGGCATTGGCTTCAAGTTATGGGTTGCGCCCTCTTGGATTTCTAGTGCCCTTGTATTTCGGACTGAAGACCGGACAAAATTATCGGGGTTCCGATGGTTGGGTCTTTTCGGAAGGATCAGTGACAATAATACATTAAGACTTATCAAGGATGAGCGGGGGTTTTGGGTATTCAGAGTCGGAATAACCAATGCGGGAGTAGATAGGGTTAATGAGAAATGAATATTGAGTAAGGGTTTAGCTTTACAGAAAAGCAAGTGTAATCAAAGAAAGGTTTTCAGAGTGTTGGATATGTCGGGGTTGGAATAATTGGAATACCGAACAAGGTCGAAGGCCTTATTGTGGGTAGAACTTGGAGTGATGAAGTGTAATAAGATATAAAGATATAGGGTAGACAAGATATATCAGGTACGCAGGATATTGTGGGCTTATATCAAGATAATGAGATGGAGTACGAGATATATAATGAGATGTGTAAGAGAGATATAAGAGATATACAAGCTAAAGAAAGCTTGAGTAAGGGAAAGCATATTTAAAGGAACATGTGGAATTCCGAAATCAGAAATGGAAAGATAAGGGTGCGTGATACGGAGTTCCGGAGTCGGAGAGAATACGGAAATTGAGATAAGACGTATGGGGATAATATTGAAATAGAATTGTGACTAAGAATACTAAATGGGGACATGTCAGAAATAAGCAGAAAAGGGCTTATTGGCATATGGAAAATGTCAGAATAACGTGAGTCGGATCTGGGATCTAACAGTATCTCCCTTTTACAGCCGAGCCCTCGAAGGCCAATTATGCTATTGAATATCATGGGAAGTTTGGGCGTCGGTTATCTGTAGAGACTGAGATCTTGGACACAAAAACACTTTTTGACTCCCCACCACCACCACCACCATCACCAGCTCAAATGGCATTGTGCGCTAGGTCCACCTCACCCACACACTCCATCATCAACGTCAGCTCTGACAATGAACTCGCCATGGAGGTGAGAGAATACGAGCAGAAAAAGAAGGAGTTGGAGGATAAAATGCAGGAAAAGGTGAAGGCAAAGTGGGAAAAGCAGGAGAGAGAAGGGGGAGCGGGAGTGGAAGGAGCGGGATCGGAAAGAACAAGAGGATTGGGATTGGAAGGCGAAGGAGAAACAGAATGAGGACCGGCGACAAAAGGAGGAAGCTGACCAAAGGAAGCAGAAGGAGGAGGCAAATTGGCAGAAAGCTGAATTGACACGGATGGTGTGGGAGGAAGCCTGACTCAAAAAGGCGTCCATAAGTCGTCTCCTTATGATTATGATCAGAGGAGTTTGACAAGGAGTTTCGGACTAGGCAGAGAAAGGTGATTGCGATTGGAAGACTGATTGGAATGCAAGGGGGACATCAGAAAACACCGGAGGCCGAAAACAACGTCTCGAGAACGTATGGTTGGAGGCTGACGAGTTCGACGACTGATGTGTGCTCTGTTGGATGCGGGGGCTGGAGTGTGTCGACGAGGAGCAGAAAAGCGGGAGGTTGTGGAAGCGGGCATGCATCCAATGCCAAAATGATTGGAAGAAGTGTACGAAGCCAGGTGATGCGGATTTCACAGCAGAGATGGTGGGAAACTTGTTGTTGCCGACGTATAAGTGGGTTTGGGTGGAAAATGCGGAGGCCGGACCAGGACCGGCGACGAAAAGATGTCAGGTGGAAACGGCCACAGATCAGGAAGTCATGATGGCATCAGGGAAGGGGAAAGGCAAGGAGCAGGCAATGTAGGACGACATGGAGGATGAGGCGGAGTATGTGGGGCTTGGGGTGGAAATCCACGGGCTCTGCAAAACAATTCATACGCTTACGAAGTGGCTCCGCTACAATGTGGAGGGAATGGCAGCCTTCAACAACATGTTGAAGATGTCGCACAGGATTGCGGAAATTGAGTTCAAGTTCCAGAAAAAGCGGTGGGAGACGTACCACAGGGCATTGGTGCCGCAACCGGAGTTGGAGTCGGAAACCAGGCCAGGGAATGAGGCAGAAAACGTCAGGTCACAACCTGAGCCGGAGAAGGAGTTGGAGAAGGGGAAAGGGAAGGCAAAGGAAGTGGACGGCGACAGAATGGACATTGATGTTGTTCCGGAGGTACTGGGGAAGGAGGTTCCAGAAAAGGTGGAAATTGGCCAGAAGGCAGTGGATCCGAAAGATGCGGATTTGCAAAAACAAGTTGAAGAAGGATCGGGGGAAGCGGTGGGGCCTGAACCGGAGGCTAATGTGCTGGAAGAGGAAACTATGCGGTAGATAGGAGTTGGAAGGTGAAAAAGTAATATAGACCAAATCAGAAGAGTTTCGGTGAAGTAATATAGTTAGTTGTCAGACAATGAAGTTGCTTAAAAATCAGGAAAAATGAAATGATTGCAAAAACTGAAATAATTGGAAAAACAGGAAACGGTGAATCAAAGATGTTTGTTTAAGTTCAAGGATGTTGGAGAATTGGGGTAAATCAGAATTGGAGGGAAGTCAGAACATGACTCGGGATTGGAATTGGACTTGTCAGAAATCGTGAAGAAGTTCGGGAGGGTCGAAAATATCAGGATGTGAAAAGCATAGATGTCGAAAGGGTTTTGGAATTGCAGGATGTAAATAGGAGCGTATTAAGAGCAAGAATGAATAGAAGCGTTGGGTTGGAAGTGTTGTCAGAAGAAAGTCAGAATAGGAATGCAGTCGGAATAGGAATGAAGTTGGAATAGGAATGGATGATTGGGAAAGATTCAATATAGTGGCTACTCCCTCTTCAAGGTAGATGTCCCATCGTCTACCTCAGGTGTCAGAAAGTAGAATACAAGGAGGTGGAGTGTCAGAGGACCAAAGGATTCATCGGGAATTTAACCAAGAAATGAATGGTGTTTCTTGGAAATTCCTCAATAGTGGTCCTGATGTTGTCCAGTTGAATTGTTGTAATCACAGATTACCGGAGAATTTGGAGAATATCGAAGGGTTTGGATTTGAAAGGGAACAAGACAGGAATGAATCAGAATTTTCAGGATGTTCGTAAAAGCATTTGAAAAGGAAAAGGAGTAGAAGAAGATGCGTAGGAAAAAAAAGGTGTTGGAAAAGATAGGAATCGGGATGTTTTGGTGGAATTTTCAGGTTTTGTTGGAAATATTGGTAAGGTGCTTGATATTTGGCCTGGAATATTGTCCTAATGGTTGAATGGTCGGAATTACATTGGAAGTGGGTTGGAGGATGTAAGGATGGTGTATTCATGGATACAAGGGGTTTAACAGCGCCATTCAAGGGAGATCGTTATTGATTTCAAAGGCAGTTCATTGGTTATTTTCCCATCACATGGAATTTGGTATTGGTGACTAGACTTGGAGTCGGAGTAACTGCATTGCATCTTGAATAGTCAGATTCAGAGAGTCTGGAAGTCAGAGGTCGGAAAACTCAATCTTGCAAATGGAAGGATATCTTGGAGCAGATTCAGCATTCAGAGTTTTTGGAAATCGTCCTGGAGTGTTCTTGAGGGAGTACAGACATACTGTGTGAGATGTATTGGATGAAATCCTATAGCTAGAGCCTTGTTAACATGTTCTCGAGGTTCTGGCTTAACTATATGTAAGGCAAATGATTTTTCCACAGTGAGATTCTCTCCTTCCGATGGATGTGATCTCTGTCAGAGTGCATAGTGGAATATTGATGTTTGCTTGTTGGGAATTGGAAGAATTGATGTAACAGATTTTCCTATTGGAAATGGACATATTAGCTAATGAACCTGCTCATAATGTTAATGTTAATTATCCTTGACACTCCCACTCGAACATTGCCACAGACCCATTGCTCGAACAAACTTCCAATGTTTCTCCCTGTTATGGGCCAGATCGGACATGGAGGTTGGATTTGGTCGGAACTCTCCTTGGCTGAGATCGGAAGTCGCAATATTCAGAAATGCATGGAATATCAGATGACTCGGAAGTCGGAGATCCGAAGACTGATCTATACAGGTGTTGGCTTCAACTTATGGGTTGCGCCCTCTTGGATTTCTAGTGCCCTGGTATTTCAGACTGAAGACCAGACGAAATTATCGGGGTTCTGATGGTTGGGTCTATTTGGAAGGATCAGTGACAATACGTTAAGACTTATCGAGGATGAGCGGGGGTTTCAGGTATTCGGAGTCGGAAGAACCAATGTGGGAGGAGATAGGGTTAATGAGAAATGAGTATCGAGTAAGGGTTTAGCTTTACAGAAAAGTGAGTGTACTCAAAGAAGGGTTTTCGGAGTGTTGGATATGTCAGGGTTGGAATAATTGGAATACCGAACAAGGTCGAAGGCCTTATTGTGGGTAGAACTTGGAGTGATGAAGTGTAATAAGATATAAAGATATAGGGTAGACAAGATATATCAGGTGTGCAGGATATTGCGGGCTTATATCAAGATAATGAGATGGAGTATGAGATATATAACGAGATGTGTAAGAGAGATATAAGAGATATACAAGCTAAAGAAAGCTTGAGTAAGGGAAAGCATATTTAAAGGAACATGTGGAATTTCAAAATTGGAAATGGAAAGATAAGGGTGTGTGGTATGGAGTTCTGGAGTCGGAGCGAATACAGAAATTGAGATAAGATGTATGGGGGTCATATCAAAATAAAATTGTGACTAAGAATAATAAATGGGGACATGTCAGAAATAAGCAGACCAGGGCTTATTGGGATATGGAAAATGTCAGAATAACACGAGTCGGATCTGGTATCTAACACTCCCTCATGAGTGCTTTGGTGAAGTCCGCCACCATATCTGCTGTGGGCACATAGCTGTAAGGGGAACTCCATGCTTACTACAGTGGAGTTCCTACTCTACGGTCTGGTAGACTCCTGGGGAATGCATACCTGGTACTACATCCTTCTTATCTCCTTATCATCGTCCGTCCCCAACCTATCATGGACACGTGATAGACCTGACACTCTATCTTTAGTTATCTTTTTATCTCGAGTATCTCTGATTGGTAGATAGTGCTGCGCATATTGATTGGTCGATAGCCTTCAGGTATGTTTCCTATCTAGATGCCCCTGCATTCCGTACGTCTATATAAGCAGTAGATAGCTCATGTATATTTGCTATCCTTGTTATACACTTGGGTTAGAGGCATTTGTCTTATTGTCCCTTGACGTTCCCTTACAATAGCATACCATTGCCTTTCCAGACACAACTACATTGTCTTGGACATAGTGATACTTTTGCTGTATATGCTTGGTACGTGCTCTGAATTGAGGATCTCGTGATAGAATTATAGCCACTTGATTATCACAGTTGACAACAGTAGGTCCTTTTTGTATGTGGCCTATGTCTTCAAAGAACAGCCTTAGCCATGACAAATGTTGACTAGTGTGACTCAATCCGATGTATTCAGATTCTGTCAAAGACAATGCCACCATTGATTGACACTTACCTGACCAAGATATGGCACCCTTTGACATGAGGAATACATATCCTGAAGTCAAACAAGACATGTCTGGATCACTGCTCCAGTCCAAATCAGAGTAGCTGTGAAAGTCCATGTCTGGACATACATCTGAACCATTGAAACAGAGCTCTAATCCCAAGGTGCCCTTCACATATCTCAATGTGTGTTTGGCTAACTCCCAATGGGATCCTTTAGGATTTGACATGTATCAACCCAAAATGCCAACTGTATAAGATAAGTCAGGTCTAGTACAGATGGATGTGTACATCAATAACCCAACTATTGTTGCATATGAGACCAATGTGCCATTGATTAACATTTTGGGTACAGTTGTGTTGTTTTCTGGGTCTTCTGTTGTCAACTTACTGTGACAATCCATCGGTGTACTGACTTCCAGCTTCAACTAATGCTGTTGCATGAGGAGAGGTGAGAGGAACAAATTGAGCTGCATGGGTTGGGGTGACTGAGTGTTAGCTCAGTGGTACGCAGGAAGGACTCGCCGCTCGGGCAGGTGGGCCCTTTCTGTGATTTGCTCTAGTTCGCAATGTTTGTTAATATGAGTCTATTGTGAAGGAGATAAATAATCTAATGCTAAGGATAAGGCAATGCGTATGATGGGAGGGTGGTGGGTGAAAATGTGGATTGGTAGATTGGAATGGAAGACTACTAGACTACAGTTTGGATGTGAATTTGAAGGAGTGGGGAAAAGGAAAGAAAGAGCATGTGTGCTTGCTGCTCAGCTGGACACTGGTGCTGGATGGTCCTGGGCAAGCCTAGGGACCACTGGCACCTTGAGCTAGATCCAGCTTCAACTAATGCTGTTGCATGAGGAGAATTGAGAGGAACGAACTGAGCTGCGTGGGTAGGGGTGACTGAGTGTTAGCTCAGTGGTATGCAGGAAGAACTCACCACTCACCCATGTAGCTGCAGACCTGTGGTGAGTCTGTGGAGGTGATGCAAACCCCAACCATGACATGCAGCTACTGAATTGTTAGGCATGTTGCTCATATGTGCTGATGTGATTAGCTCAAAGGCCTGGATGTATGTTTCGTATGCCAGTGATTTCCAGCATCCAGCAATGCATAAAATCTCTGGGTCTACTTTTTGAGCAAGGTAATAAGAGGCCCCACCAATTCAGAACGAGTGGCCAAAGGCATTTCCCCAGCTGCTGGTGGCAAGGATACCATTTACTTGTCTATTGCACAAGTTTTAACCATGGGGCATATCTCACCACAGTTGTTGCTCCATGAGAATAGTGGGTCATCAGATCCAGTGGGAATGATTTGGCTCAGATGGATTAGGGCGTCGATTGGGCAAAGGCTACCTTGCTTGGTAGAAAAACAGGTTGTGTTTGACCTGGTTTTGTGGTTTTGGCAGTAGGGAGGTCGAGACACATGTAAAGCTTGTTGTGTGCATTGTAATCTAGATGCATGTTGCAACATTTTAGATGGTGCAAAGGATTTAAGGCCAATCTAGTGGAGACTGAAACCTCATCAAATCTCATCCTGCCCCAGAATGCGCAACTACACATTGCCTATATGCAGGTGTCAAATGGAGACAATAGGTCTAATTTTTCCTTGAGCACTGTTAGCATATGGAGGGTTATTGGAGGGTGTGGTGGTATCGAGCACTTGTCTGCTTGGATTCTTTCTAGTCCTCTCAATGACCACCAACTGCATCCATGGTCATCTTCAGATAGAGGGGGGGGCCAGCCTTGGGCAGGGTGCCAAGCATGGATTGTGGCAAGATACTTCTTTGTTGCTGAGACTGATATTGGTTCCAAGGGGGTGCCTTGTGTCAGTTGCAGGCTAAGGATGTCAGGATCGGCTGCTGCCCACAGAGAGAACGAGTGAAGGATGTTGAAGGAAGCTGGTAGGCGCTGTTCCTCTGGGATGGAGAAAATGTTGCAGAATAGGTGAAATTTACAGATACCAGAACCATACCCATCTGTGTCCTGTAGGGATGTGCGTGAGGCTAGGCTTGCAAGAATTCTGATCAGTGGGGCATCTATGACAGAAACCAGTGGCATATTTATGCCCTTCCAACTAAAAATTCTCTCTTCAGCTTTGCACTTTGGGCGAAGTGGTGACAGTTTTAGTTGTAGACGTTTGAGTGGGCTAAGTTCCAATGTCGTGGAATTGTGCATATTCAGCATTACCATGCAATGAGTTTGCTGGATAGGTGTGCAGGTAAAGGAATGGAAAGCTGGTGTGTCGCACTTGTAAAACCACCAAGGAAGGTGTGGATATCGCCTCTGGAGAGGGCGTCTGCTATGTTCTCTCTTGAGGAAACATATGAAGCAGTGATATGGATGTGGAACTTCACTTGAAGGGAGTATATGTGTTTCAGTATACAGTTGGTCTCTTCATTGTGGGAGCATCCTTTGTTTGTTACTGCAACAATGCTTGCGTTGTCTGACCTGACCAAGAGGTTGGATTTGCGGTTGGGGCTGGTGTGAAGCAGACCAAGGATGGTGGCTGCTTTCAGACTGAGTTCTATTGCAACTGCTTCAGCCCATCCTATGTCGAAACATTGCTTTGGGCCTACTTTGAAACTGGGGGTCCATTTCCAGATTGCCCAGTGGGTGCCTATTACTATGCCAATGGCAAAGGAAGTGCTGGTGTCTCCCCACCAGTCTATGTCTAATAGTTCCTTTGTAGTCAATGGGAGATTGTTCAATAGTTGGAGTATAAAGTATATCCACGAGAGGCCTGCTATAATGGATTGGTGCAGTAGTAGCTTGGCACGTTGGGAATGGAAACTCTGAGTGAAGGTAGAAATGAATCTGAGGAAGGGTTGGATTAATGGGAAGATGCTGGAGATGTGGACCAGCTTTCCATGTAGACTCACAGCTTGAGAGGCAGACTCTGCTTCGGTTGGGCACCAGCTTTCAATGAGGGCTAGTGTTGCCACTTTCTTCTCTGCTGGTAGCGATACTGACTTTGTCTCAAGATTCCAGTCAAATCCAATATAGCGTTGAACTGTGGCTAATCTGCAAAGCTTTTCTTCATTCCAGGGTACACCTATGGTCTCTGTTAGTGCAATGAATTCCTCTTCCGACCAGTGATATTCAGGTAAATGAATGACGAAGAAGTCGTCTACCCACTTCAGGATTAGATTGAAGCCTGCCTTCATATAAATTGCTATGAGCATGTCTGCTATTGCTCCAAAAATGCCTGCGCTTGAGGCTAGGCCAAACATTACTGCTCTGTCTACATATACTTTGTTTCTCCAGAGAATGCATAGGGATGCTTGTTGGGTCAGTGTGATTGGTGTGAGACGGTAGGCTGCTGAAATGTCAAATGTGGTTGCCATGCAGCCTGGTGGTAGGTGTAGGATAAGGGCAGTGGTGGTGTTGAAGGTGCCCCAAGCAGTTGGAAAGGTGTCTGAGTTGATGCCTGCATCCACAGACAATATGGTAGAGTCGTTTCAAGGATACGACATGTCTTGAATCATATGAAGCTTGTTTGAGTTCGGTTTGGAAACAAGGCCCAGTGGGGATGTACAAAATGGTCCTATTATAGTTTGTCTGGGGAATAGGTGCGAGAGTACTGTCCAACAGCTTGTTCTGATATTATGTAGGAGTCTATGAAAGCAGGATCTAGATTGGTTGAATTGTGGTTGTCAAAAAAGTATAGTGCTGAGTGGGGGTTCATGGATACTGACATCAAAATCCATGTGAAGCCCCACGATTACATGGTGCCAGTTGTTTAGGATTCCATATTTACTAAGGAGTGCCTCTGCTTTGTCCAGCAGCAGGGGTGTTACAACCTTGCGGGGGTCAGTGAATGAATTTGCATGCTGCAGCTCCATGGGCTGAGTCTTTTCAAAGGCTGCATGAGTGGACATTGTAGCAGCTGCTCCCAAATCTGCATGCTCCTGTATGTGCCCAAGAGAAGCAGAATTGTTCGCTGGAGTAAGCAATGAGTGAGTGCTCCCCTCTGGAGCCACAGACAACTGTGGCAACAGATTTTCCAGCTGTTGTTTGTTCGGCTTTACAGTTGGCTGGTAGATGGCCTGTAAGCCCACATCGAAAGCAAAGAGCTTGCTCAGGTCTGGGGTGTTTGCAGATGGTTGCAATGGGTCAGTGCTGGCTGGGCATTTGGTCAATGAAATGGAGTGTCCTCCCATGGTTTGCGGTGTATAGGTGTGAGGAGTAGGTTTCAGGACTAGTCTTGTGGAAATGATGGTTAAGGCACTAGTGTCGAGTGATGCTAGGTCATGTGCTGGATTGCATGCAACTGGTTCCCTTTGTTAGATGTCATAGTCTATGGCAATCTCCCAGTTATGGGAGCATGTGAGTTCCATGACCAACATGTTGTGTGTTGCTAGCACATCAGCGTGGGTATCACCCCAGTGGAATCAGGTGTGATTCACAGCTGTCTTGGATGCAGTGTGCCAATCAACCATTGATATGGACTTCTCGGTGCGTCTGTCTAGGCCCTTGACAGTGATCCCTCCATTCATGTTGAAGGTGAAGTCTTCATCACCTCACTCTGCCTTGGCCCTGGCTGCTGATGTCAGTGCTGAGTAGGGAATGTAGTGGAACATTCTGAAAGCTTCCTCAACATGGGAGGGGATGGCTAAACCAGTGAGTCAGTCAGTTTAGGTAAGTAGAAAGGATATGAAGCAGTGAGGAAGGTTGAGTGGTAGGGATGCAGGTAAGGAGTTAAACAGTCAGAAAGAAAAAAAAAAAAAGGAAGTGGGTGCACTGGCCAGGAGAGGTAAGGAGTTGGGCATATTAGCCAGGAAAGAGGAAAGGAGTGGGCATGTTGGCCAGAATAAGGGCACAGTGGCCAGGAATAGGGGCATGATGGCCAGGTAGGAATAAGGTGGGGGGGGGGGGGGGGGGGGGTGTAGCGATAAGGAAAATGAGACTGAAGCTCTAGCACATGCTGACCAGCATGATACTCGACAGTGCCTACTACACTACAAAAGACGCTCACTGCACACGTGCCTATCATCATCAGCTTTCACCAGACCATCATCTGCTGTGCTACCTCCAGTCCACCAGACACATCATCTCCACATTCATTCCATCATCATCAATTCTATTTTCGATATGCCATCCAGCATTGCCGCCACCACATCCCATGATTCATTTCAGATGACTGCCAAGCCAGACATACACATTGGACCACGCATCGAACTTCCTAGTTGACGTTCTCCCCTTGATGTTCATTTGTCCAGTCCTCCTCCACAAGTCGCACATTGTCGGTACTATCCTCTATATGTCGAAGGCCCATACCGAACATTCCCCTCCTATCCTCCTTATCGCATTCACAATTGCATTTGTGTATTTGACCCTGTCTTCCATGCTCCCTTCCATGTCATCGGCTTCGACCCAAACTACGAACCAGTGAATGGTTGGCATCGTATTGTACTCAGGAACTACTGGGATATCAAAGAGTTTGGTCCAGGAACAGAGATTTGCTACGGTTATGTGCCTAAGGACTTCATCAAGCAGGACTTGTCTTCGTTCCCTCTCTGGAGGAAATTTGTATCCAAGTGTCGTGATTGGTTCAAATGTTTCTGAGTCGTCATCAAGTCACATGACTCACTTACTCATCTTCGGAGATATTTGACAAGCAACTGGAATCCTATTGGATGGCTATGACTCATTTTCATCACCTGACTCACTCGCTTCTTTTTTGTACTTCTATTTCCAATTGTTCCACATGGTCTATTGTCTGTGACTCACTTCTATTCTATTTCTGGCTTCTATTTCAAATTTTCTGCCACATTTCTATTCATTTCTTAGACCACCTGACTCATTTTTCCATTTCCTTACAAACCATCTTCCTATTTTGGTTTTCTGCCTCTCGCCATTAGTCATTTCTCTTGTCTGCTGTCGACGGCATCGTTGTATGGCATACTCGCATCGTTTGTTGTTCTGCTCATGTATATAAGGCCTGTTTTGCCTTAGTGTACCCCAATTCACCTCTTTCAGTTGGATTCACTCGTCTAAGTCTACTACTACTTCTACATCTACATCAAGGCCAGCTTTGTCAATCACGTGACATTTGCTGTTGTATCTCGTCTATGCTTATGTCAGTGTATTACGTCATCATCATCATCACTGCTACGTCTTTGTCTTCAGCTTTGTTCTACCTTTGTTGCTGCTGATAGCAAAGCACACTGAGCCGAACACCAGTGTTAGTAGCCATGCAATGACAACACTGCTACCCACTGTCTTTTGGATCCATTTCCGAAAGTAAACCAACAACGCACTTTGAAACCAGGTATAATCTCTGGGAGTGTTGGTTTCTTGTCATCTCTAGATGATGCAGCTGTAATGGCCACAGCTCATGCTGCTTCTACTCTGCTCTCATCTGTAAACAATGTGAGGGGTGAGCAGTGAGCAGGTCTGGCCATGGTGAGGCGAGACTTGGCAGCTTGCAACTCTGCAATCTGGGCTTCGATCACTGAGATAGAGGGGCTTTCATGGGAGGTTTTGGCAGAGCTTGTGTCAGTCTCAGGCAAGCCATTGTTTGAGCTGGAATTTTGTGGGTCAGCTTGTTAATGTTGGGGAGAATTGGGCTCAGTGACAGTGATGGAAGTGCTTTGCAAATGCTGGGTGCTATCAGCTTGTGTTTCTGTGCAATGAGTGTCAGTGGGTGCGGATTGGGTGTTGCGGGGTGCTTCATCCCTCAAGACTAGGTTGAGGTGGTGATGAGTGCCTCTGGTTGTGTCTGCAATGGCATTTGAGATGGCCATTATTTGAGAGGGGAAAAAGGCAAAGATGGATAGATGAAAAGAAAATGTGGATTGGTAGATTGGAATGGAAGACTGCTAGACTACAGTTTGGATGTGAATTTGAAGGAGTGGGAAAAAGGAAAGAAAGAGTGCACACACTTGCCGCTCAGCTGGATGCTGGTGCTGGCTGGTCCCAGGCAAGCCTAGGGACTGCCAGCACCTTGAGCTAGAGGATTGACTTTGTTGTCAGACGTTCCGCAACACTTTAAGACCTTTTGAAGGTATTGTCATTGAGATAGAGTTATCAATCATTGCCACCTGTCTTGTTTTACCTCCATGCCAAGTATTCATGACAATGGCCTGAGATCTCTCATTTTGAAAGCTCCAGATAACATCAGCTTGACCTCACGTGCATACCCCTTGGAGTTTGCTGCTATAATTATATCATTGACATATCACTAGAAAACAAATTCGTATGTCATCTTTAATAACATACAGGCAAGTTTCAGCATGAAGCCTTGTGAACCCCATATTGGTAAGCTTGCGATTCAGGGTTTTATTCCAGGGGATGTCCTGCTTGCTTAAGGCCATAAATTGACCTTTTCAACTTCCAATGGCATTCTTGTTTCACTTCAATGCCCTCTGGAGGTGACATGTAAATGTCTTCTTGAAGCTCTCCATTGAGGTGAGCTTGGGCAATGTCACATCCTTTGAGTTCTAGGTTATGCTTAGCAGCTAATGCCAGGATGATCCTGATTGATTTGATATTTGCCACAGGCGCGAATACCTCATTATAATTGACACTGGAAACAAATCAAGGTGTCCTGAGTTGGGGAATGCTTGGGACATCCTCTGGAAAGCTATCATGTTAACATTGTGTATGGACTTGTAACATGCTTATTTTATTTAATATGGCCCAGATATCTTTCAAAGCCAGACATACATGGAGAAATTAAAATGTTCATAGCATGTACTCCATATGACCACAGGATTTTTTGTGCATACACCAGAAAAAGCGATATTGTGAACACATCTTGTGATAATATGGAATACATGCTATAAACATTTTGATTTTTCTGTGTATGTCTGGCTTTGAAACATATCTGGGCCATATTAAATAAAACAAGCATGTTACAAGTCCTTACACAATGTTAACATGATAGCTTTCCAGAGGATGCTCAAAGCATTCCCCAACTCAGGACACCTTGATTTGTTTCCAGTGTGATACCCTTTTGTTGTTGAAAACCCTGTATGACAATCCAAGTTTTTTAGTTGCTAATGTTTCCATGTTGGTCCTTTTTGATCTTGAACACCGCCCAACTGGGAATTGGAGTTGGTCCCTTTGGAATAGGTACAACGTCATACACATCATTGTCCTGGAAACCCTTTAGCTCTCGCTCAATAGATGGCCTCCATTTATCTGAATGTTTTGCTGACATGGCATCAGGGATTCCAATCGGAAGTACTTCAGATGGTTCCATATTGCATGTGAAACTATAAAGGTCATCTTCACACCTTGCAAATGCAGCAGCATCCAATCGATTCATAGGCTCATCTTCATTGGACATTTCTTGTTCTGAAAGTCTACCTTTTACTTCCTTTGACTTGTGATAATTGTCGGAGTGTTCTTGGACTTTATGAAGGTATTTGGCATTTTGGTCATACACTTGGCACTCATGCACAGGTCTGGGTGCAGGTGGTGTTGATGAAATGTTGGACACTTGAACGTGAGTATCTCCCACTTGTTGTACAGATGCATGTATCTTTGATATAGCTCATTTACATATTGAAGGTGAATTGTGAATTACAGTGGAATTTGGAGAATCATGATTCAATGCTTGGACTACAACTGACTTGTGCCATAGCCTCAGGATATAAGATTTCAAATTTGAAACTGATGGTGAATATATCTTTGCCTCAGACTTGACTCCCCCTGACTCCAGGTGAGTAGATGAATTTTGAGTGTCATTTTGTATGGTTTCAAGATCATGATCCAATACTGGTGCTGGAGGCAGTGCTGGTTCACTGTAAAATCCATGCCCTTTGGGTTGCTTGTATTGCAGTAGATCATTATAGATGGTCTCGAGGTTGGGTTGGATATTGCTTGGTATCTCAATTTCGGATATTGTTCCCTGTTCGTCAAAATGAACATGACAACTGCAGATTATTTTCCTTGTTTGTACATCCAGTAGTTGATATGCCTTTTCGCTCTCCTCATAACTGAGCATTACACATTTTGTGCTGTGTTTGAAGAATTTACCTGATTATTTACTCTTTGTAATGAGTGCATAGGCTGGGCATCCAAAGAACCTGTGTAAGGTCAGATCTACCCTAGGGCCATAAAGTACTTTGTGAGGTATTTGTCCTTTGTTGCCAGATACAGGGCTCTGAGCTGCTATATGGGCTGCAGTCCGCATTGCCTCAGTCCAATATTTCTTGGTAGCTTGGCATCAATCAGCGTCGCAACAGAGTTAACTGCTAATGGTTGACCCATGCATTCAGAAAGACCATTTTGCTCTGGAGTGTCAGGTGCAGTAGTTTCATGTACTACACCATCTTCTCACAGTATCCATTCAAAATTGTCACTGCAGCACTCGCTGCCACCATCGGTGCATAGGAATTTGATGAAATTCTCAGACCAAGAGAACATTCCCACTTCTCGAAAGAACTGATTGCATACATGTTCCTTGAACCGCTGATACATGTTAAGGGCTTCACTTTTCTTCTTCATGAAGTAAACAAATGGGTATCTGGAATAATAGTCTGTAAATGTGATTGCGTATTTGTAACCCTTGGGTGAAGCTGGCATGATTGGTCCCATGACATCTGAGTGTACAATTTGGAACTTCCTTGATGCTTTCTGCTGTCTCTGCTTTGCAAATGAAATCTTCTTCATCTTACCCAGTGCACATGGCTCGCAGAACTCTGGTTTGCCTGTTAATACATCAATGTGCTTCAACTGTCATTTCCGAACCATGCGCTCTATGCAGCTAATTAAAATGTGTCCTGTGTGGCGATGTAACAAATTTATGTCTATGCTTAAATTTGCTTGATCAGTTTTGGCAGCAGGGTGCCAATTCAGGTGGTAAAGATTCCCTTTTCGGATTCCTTTGATGACTATTAATCCTTGTCATTTGATGATACACTCCTTCGGATCAAAATTGACAAGTAGTTGTTTGTCCATTAGGCATGAGACTGAGATGAGAGACAGCTTGAAGCTCAGTACATGTAACACCCGTTGAAGAGTTATTTCTGTTAGATCCCAGATCTGACTTCCAACATTCTGACATTTTCCGCATTCCGATAAGCCCTTTCCGCTTATTTCCGATATCCCCCATTTATCATTCCCAGTCACGATCCTATTTTTATTTATCCCCGTACATCTTATCTCGATCTCCGTACTCGCCCTGATTTTGGAACTCTGTATCGCACCCTTATCTTTCCATTTCCAATTTCGGAATTCCGCATGTTCCTTTAAATACACTTTCTTTGTTCAAGCCTTTCTTAGCATATATATCTTTTTCGTTATACCTCATTATATCTTGTTACATCTTCAATACATCTCTATTACATCTTCATTGCACTTCACTATAACTCGTTAAAACTTGTTATCTTGCTACAACCCACGATATCTTTCTCATCTGTAACAAGCCTTAAATCTTTCAATCCTTATTCCGATTTCCTCCAATTATTCTGACTACTCCAATTCCGACACTCTCGACATTTCGAAATCCATTCTTTGGTTACACTTGCTTTCCCGTAAAGCCAAAACCCTTGCTCGATATTCATTTATCGTCAACCTTATCCCCCCCCCCCCACATTCGATCATTCCGATTCCAAAATACCCGAGATCTTTTGCTCATCTCTGATAAGTCTTGACGTACTATCTGTCACTGATTTTTCGAATAGACCCAATCATTGGAACTCCAATATATCTGTCTGGTCTCAATCCAAAATACCAGGGCACTAGAAATCCAAGAGGGCGCAACCCATAAGTTGAAGCCAACGCCCATGTAGATCAGTCTTCGGATCTCCGATTTCTGACTCATCTGATATTCCACGCATTTCCAAATATCGTGACCCCAATTTCGGTCAAGGAGAGTTCTGACCCAACCTGACCAGGCATCTGATCTGGCTCCATAACAGTATAATATATATGCTGAAACTCTTGATTTCTACAATGTTTTCCGACACCTGAATCTGAACACCCAATCTTGATGACACCAACAGTTTCTTCGACAAGTGCCTCATAGACGAAGCCTTCAAACCTGAGCAAATCCCGAGCAACATCGACAATGCAACCTCCAACCATCCTTGTTATGACTCTCAACAAATGGCAACACCTTCCAACCAAACTCCGACTTTGCCCACACTGAAACTTTCCGACATCCTTGGACAAGATGGCAAGTTAAAACCACAGGAGAGACAATGACACATCAGTCAAAAGTTATGCCTCTACTGTGGAAGACCCCATCATAAGGCGAAAGAATGCCTGAGGTCATCATCCTTTGCCAGGCAAGAAAAATCCCAAACCACAACGGTCACGCTAAGTGATTCCAACACCAAGGTCCCCTTAGAGGACCTTCTGAATCCCTGACACTGACAGCTGAAGGACTCTTGATGCATGATCACGTGCTTCATATCTTCTTCGTGCCTTATCAAGACTGCCAAAACACTTTCCAAAAAAAAAAATATCCTTCCACTTTCCGACAATTCCACCAAAATCCTTTACAGTCATCCGATCTTACCTCTAATCCCGAAGACCCTTAATATCATTCTCCCGAACATTGTCAACTGATCGTTATGTTTAAAGATCATCCTTTTGGATTCCTGCTTTCTGCCAGTCTCTGTTTTCCATCACCAATGACATTGTGTCGCAACATCCAGTAGGCTATTCATGCCAATCACATCCTCCCATCGAGCAAAAATCTTGGTTGTTATTACATTACGTATAACGCCACTTGTTTCTAATTGTTCTGATGTGCTGGAACACCACTAACCCACTCACTACAATCTGTTGATTGACAGGGTATTGGGTAGTACCTAGCTCTGCACTCCTCAACAAGAAGTCAGTTCTATGACATGTCCACTGGAAACCTGCAAATATTGCGTTTTTCTGAATCTCCGAAAATCCCACTTCACTGCCACATCCTCTGACTCACCATAACATCCAATGCCAATGCCTGAATCCTCGACTCGCAATAAGACAATATGGAAACCTTGGTGCTTTCCAATAGGAAAATCCATTACTTTGATTCTTCCAAATTTCTGACAAGCAATCATCAATTCCGCTATGTACTCCAACAAGACTACATCTTATCAAAGGGAGAGAATCTCACTATGGAAAAAATCCATTTTTCCCTTACATCTAGTTGAGCCAGACCCACCTTGAGAACATGTTAACGAGGCCCTAGCTATAGGATTTCATCCGACACGTTCCTCACAGTACATCTGCAATTTCTCAAGAACACCCCAGGATGATTTCCAAACTCCAAACACTGAATCCGCTTCAAGATATCCTCCAAGATTTAATTCTCTGACCTCCGACTTTCAGATTTTCCGATTCCAACTATTGAAGATGCAACACAGTTGCTCCAATCTAAAGTCTAGTCACCAATATCGAATTCCGCATCATGGGACAATAACCAGCAAACCACCCTCAAAAGCCGTTGTTAAACCCCTTCCTTCCATGAAAGCATCTGTACATTTTCCAACCTACATGTTCTGATTGATTCGGACCTCTTCAAACCATTAGGACAATACCCGTCCCTTCTTCAACAATGTTCTAGACCAAATATCAAGTACCTTCACCAGCTCTTCCGACACCTTTTCCTCTTCCATACACTTCTTCCTTTCACCCCGAACAACATTTTTCGTTCCCAAAACCTCCTTATTTCCAAACCTCAACTCTCTTCTTCCTTTGACCCCTTTTCCAAAGAATCCCGATACATCCCGACACATTTCCTTTTCAAATTTCAAACCTTCTGACATTCTCCAAATTTCTCGGTAATCTGTGATTACAACAATTTCAATGGGACAACAACAAAACCACGTTATCTAGGAATTTTCAAGAGAAACCCTTACTTCCTGGAAAACCCGAAATCCTGCGGATCTCTGATATTCCAATGCCTTGTCTACTCCTCTCCGATGTTCAATGTAGACAATGGGACATCTACCTTGAAAGGGGAGTAGCCACCATATTGATAACAATCTTCCAATCATCCTTCCCCTATTCCAACAATCTTCCAATCATCCTTCCTCTATTCTGACTCCTTCCTTATTCCGACTTCCTCTGACAACTTCCAAAACACAACACTTCCACCCTGTTAGGGATCCTTATAATGTACTTATAGTCTGATAGTCCTTGTGTTCAAAGTTCCAAGTGTTTCTGACCAGTAGTAGTCTGAATTCTTCTATTTCTTGTCTCTGCTGCTGAGTTCACTATTAATGATCCACAAGAGTCCACAACTTGGATTGCTGACCTAAAACTTGCCAAATCAGTAACTCAGCTTCAACTCAGCTGCTGACCAATAATTACCATTATTGTATCTCAGCAGCTGAGGTAAGCCAACTCATTGGTCAACAAAATCATTAATTAGCTCCACAGCAGGTGACCACTTATTTATCAGCCAATATTAATTAGCTAGAGTCATTATGACATCATTGCAACCCCATTTCTGAGCTTGAATGCTATGATATCATTTCAGCATCATAGATATTCATGAGTCAGTGAATTTATGACTCCATAGCTGTCTCTAGCCAATAGTTAGCTTCATATTAATAGTGTAGAAATGACTAGAAGCTTCTGGAAGACTCTAACCATATATGGCAGCTGCCAGAACATTCCAGCAGCTTCCATTCTATAATTAGACCTTCCAAAAGCATCTAGAATGACTCAGATGTAAGGCTATAAGTATAGCCCTAGGTAGCCTTGCAAAAAGCACACACATTTCACACCCCACTTCTGCCTGAAGCCTGAGTCTTCTATCAGATCAGTTCAAGCCTGAAGAACTTGACCTGGCTGAAAAACTCTGTAGGAGCCTCTTTCAGTCTGCCTCTCACTTTGTAGGAGTGAAGCACAATCTCTTCAGCTTTTCGCTGCTTTAGTTGGAGCTCTGTAGTTTGTAGGGCCAGAGTTAAAGACTACTAGTCTGTGTAAGCAAACCACCACTTTTCCATTTTAATTGACACTTTGTTGCTTGTAGGGCCAAATATCAATTGCTGGCTTGTGTTGGGTATCATCACTTCTAATTAATTGAAGCTTTGTTGCTTGTAGGGCCAAATTTGAATTAATAGCTTGTGTTGGTAACACTCACCACTACTATTCGATTATCCTTTGTTGCTTGTAGGGCCAAAGTCTAATCAATAACTAGTGTTGGGGTGTAGTACACTTTCTATCTAATCAAGTTCTGTTGCTTGTAGGGCCTTAGCTTGATTACTAGCGTGTGTCAGCACAAAGCTACCACACTCTATCTTATCTGGGCACTGTTGCTTGTAGGGCCTTTGCCTGGCTAACTAGTTTGTGTTAGTGTTGACTTTATCAACTCTCAAGTTAGTTTTAACTTGCTGTTGTTGGTCTTGTCCCTTTGCTCCTTGTTTCTTGGCTCTCCTTTTAGTCTTTCAATTGAACAGCTATTCAATTGATACGACCTTGAGCCTAGTCATCTAAGTCTGCTTTCCCCTTATTGCATATAAAAACAAAGCATTGGAACCCTGTATGCTCTCCCTCATAGTTTCAAGTATTATCCTGACCAGACTAGTAGCCTTGCTACAAGTGCTTTGAATTGCATTGTTACTGTAAAGTAATAGTGTTATTTGGACACTGGAGTAGAATTTCTTAATTGGGTTCTCTGTTAAAATAGTCTTTGGTTGATATCCCCTTGAACACTATCAGTGGCTAGACTAAACTTGATTGTGTACCTCACACCAACATTTAGTTCTGAATTCACAGTTACCAAAACACACCCAAGTCTCATCCCTACACTGTTTTACATTTTCACGAACCCTTCGACATCTATGCCTTTTCACATTCTGATATTTCCCTTTCTTCCGAACAACTTCACAATTTCTTACAAGACCAATCCCAATCCCAAGTTGGATCCCCAATTTTCCTCTGATTCCACGATACTCTGACCTCTGATATTCTTTAACTTAAAATCCTTGATTCACCTTTTCTATTTTTCCGATTTCTTTTCACTTTTCCAATCACTTCATTCCTTCCGATTTTTGACACAACTTCATTGCTTAACTCACTATATTACTTCGCCGAAACTTTTCTGAATTACTTTATGATACTTTTTGTTTTCCAATTCATTTTGTCAATCACTATCTACTGCATAGTTTCATCCTCTGGCCTACCGGCCTCCACCTCAGCCCCTGCCATCTTTGCTGCTTCCTCCTCAGCTGGCTTGTCCGAAGCTGCATTTCCCGAATCTGCCAGTTTTTCGCCGACGTCTGCCTCCAGCTCCTTGGCCAATTCCTCCCCTACCGGAATCTCTTGCCCTGGTACCTCTGGAATTGTCTTCCCCGGCACCTCTGGAATTTCCTTCTCCGGTTCCTTGGCGATTTCCACCTTTTTCGGGACCTTTTTCTCTGGTGCCTCCGGAATGACATTGATGTCCATTCCGTCGTCATCCACCTCCTTCGCCTTGCCCTTCCCCTTCTCCGACTCCTTCCCCTTCTCCGACTCCTTCCCCTTCTCCGACTCCTTCTCTGGTTCAGGCTGCGGCCTGACAACTTCCGCCTCATTCCCCAACCCAGCCTCCGAGTCCAAGTCCTGTCGTGAGGATGACACTCTGTGGTCTGCCTCCCACCACTTTCTCTGAAACCTGTATTTGATCTCCATGATCCTGTGCAATGTCTTCAACGACTTGTTGAACACCGCTATTCCCTCCACAGTGTACCAGAGCCACTTGGTCAGGCTGTGTATCGTTTTTTGGAGCCCACGGATTTCCGCCACGAGCCCCGCATCCTCCACCTCATCCTCTGCATCGTCCTCCGTCCCCTGCTCCTTGCCTTTACCCTTCCCCGAGACTGCCCTGACTTCACGCTCAGCGACCACCTCTGCCCGATGCCTTTTTGTTGCCAGTCCTGGCCCCGCTTCCACGTTCTCCGCCCGACCCTGCCTCTGCACCGACAATGACGATTTTCCTGCCATTTCCGCCACAAAATCTGCATCACCCGGCTTAGTGCACTTTTTCCGGTCATTTTGGCGCTGGACGCAAGCCCACTTCCGTGATTTTCTGCCTTTCCGCTCCTCATCGATGCATTTCAAACCCTGTGTCCGACAAAGGACACACCAATCATCGTACTCATCAGCCTCTGACCATACATCCTCAAGGCAATGTTTCTGGTCTGTCGTGTTTTCCAATATACCTATCAGCATTTGGTCAGCTTTCCATTCACGATCGACCTTCTCTGGCTAGTCCAATTCTTCCGTCAAAATAAATCAATGGACACGAAGAACAACCACTTACCGACAATTTCTTGAGTCAGGCCTCCTCCTGCACCATTTGCGTTGATTCAGCTTTCTGCGGATCCGCCTCCTCCTTTCGCTTCCTTCAGTCAGCTTCCTCCTTCTGTCACCGATTGTTGTCCCCCTTCTCTCTCGCCCTTCGATCCTGATCCTCCCACTCCTTCCAATCCTGCTCTTCTTTCTCCTTCCGATCCTGCTCCCACTTTTCCACCGCTTCTCTCTCCTGCTTTTCCCACTTCACCTTCACCCTTTCCTGCATCCTGAAGAGCCTCTTTTCAGCCACACATATTTTGGAGATGTGCATGTTGATATCAGAGGTGCCATCCCACCTTAGGTTCATCATTTCTACAAAGGTGTAGAATGCTGAGACACTGGTGTTTGGTTTTCAAACCGGGATATTATGGAATCCCATAGATCTTTGGATGAGAGGACGGGTGTGAATACAAGTGCGTTGCTTATATATTTGACCATAGTGCTGTGTGCCTTTCCATGATAATAGGACAGGTATATTGTGACTATAAGGGCAACCTCCAGGGGAAGTGGAATATCACACTGAACACCGGCAGATGGGAATTCGAAGATATATAAGCTCACAGAAGACTACATACAAGGATACACACCTGGCAGATGGGAATCTGAAGAGAAAAGCCTAAGGTTCCCACTGCCAAGATAACTACCTAAAGGAGTATGCAAATAAGCGCCAGGACGTACTGTGATTATGTAATGGGGTTGGAATCCAATCCCATTACATAACTGGGCGCTTATGTGAAGGAAAATGAAGAACGAATGCACTGTGTTTACATAACGGGATTGGATTCCAATCTTGTTACATGAAACAAGTGCTTATGTGAGTGAGAATGGATGCCAAGTTATGTAATGGGATTGGAATCCAATCCCGTTACATAACCGGGCGCTTAAGTAAGCGAACTTGAATGAAAAGAAGATAATGGGGGGAAGGGAGAAGTGGGGAAGAATAGGTAGGAAGAAGAGATAATAGAGAAGTGTAGAACCACATGAAATGGGGTTCCCCTTACATCACCCCCCTTCTAGAGTGTGATGTCCCAACACACTGAGACCTACTGGAGGGACAGGTGTTTTTTGACGGAAGGTGTTGAAATCAGCAGCACAAATGCGACGAGGGGCACCAGGATGGAGGAGGTGGAAGTCAGCAATGAGGTCTGGGGCTGCTAAATCTGTCTCAGGAATCCACTCATCATGCTCATACCCATAACCCCTCCACCTGACCTTGTATTGGAGTTTCCCATGGCAGAATTGACTGTCAAAAACCTGTTCAACCTCATAATGCTCGTCTTCCCCTACAAGGACTGGGGGAGGTGGGGGTTGAGCTTTCTGAGGAATGGGGTCTGGAGGGGCTGGGAGGAGCTTCACCACAGGGAAGACAGGGTGGAGGTGACTCATAGACTTGGGGAGCCGAAGATGGTAAGCATTGGAGCCAACCTTATGTTCCACTAGGAATGGGCCTAGGTTTCAGTGTGACAATTTCTTTGAAGGGTGAGTGGTGATAATGTCCCTTGCATCTAGGAAGACTTTGTCACCAGGAACAAAGGTAGGGGCTGGCTCACAACGACAATTGTAATACTGAGCCATACCCTCTTTTGCCTTTACAAGGGTGGCTCGGGCTTTGGACAGGGAGTCAGCCATTTGTTGTTTGAACTCATTTACAGCTTCTCTCCTAGATGGCTGCTGGTGAGGTTCAAAGCCCATGCATGGGTGGCGACCAGAGTCAAGCATGAAGGGAGTCTCTTTTGTGGATGAGTGGACATGGTTGTTGTACTGGAACTCTGCAAGGGGCAGGAGGTCATCCCAGTCATCCTGTAGTTCATTCACAAACAGATGGAGATACTGCTCCAGCTATTGGTTGACATGTTCTGTCTGTCCATCAGTCTGTGGGTGGTATGCAATGGAGGCAGCCACCTTGATACCCAGAAGTCTGTATAGCTCGCGAGTGAACTCACTGACAAACTGTGTACCTTGGTCTGAAACCACACAGAGGGGAAGGCCATGGTGTCTCCAAACATGATCCCTAAAGAGATGAGAGGCTCCCAATGCTGTAATTGTGGTCAAGGTGGGGATGAAGTGAGAATGTTTGGATAAGGAATCCACAACCACCATCACTGCATCATACCCATGTGAGTCAGGGAGTTCTACAATGAAGTCAACACTGACTGTCTCCCAGCATTGCTCAGGAACCTCCAGAGGGCTCAGTTCTTCAACAAGCAACCGACGTTGAGCCTTGGTGCATAGGCATAGGTCACATGCCTTTGTGTAGCTACCAATGTAGCAGAACATGTGAGGCCACCAATAGTTCTGAGAGACGAGTTCCAAGGTCTTCCAAGGTCTGGCATAGCCAGCAATGCAGGTGTTGTGATGTTGGGAGACAATTCGATGTCGTAAGTCATGCTGATCAGGGACATATACCTTTCTGCAGAACAAAAGTGTACCATCCCTTTCACCACACTCTGATGACTTCACAAACCTCCCAGTAGTCTTGTGAAGTTCCTTAGCAGCACATGCAACTGACTCCTCCAGCTCTCCCTCCTTGGTGTCATTACGAATGTCCCTCAGGATGTCATGTTCTTCACCTGTGAACTCCAGTCCATCCAGTGCATGGATGACAAAGAGTTCTAGTTGGAGAAGCACCAAATTATCATTGTCATTTGAGCCAGTGCCATGATCAGGTCGGCGTGGGAGTGCATCTGATTTCCCCATTGTCTTGCCAGGATGATGGTACAGGTTGAAGTCAAACTGAGACAGATAAAGAGACCAGCGGGCTTGGCGACGGTTGAGCTTTTTAGCCGTGCAGAAATATTTGAGATTTTTGTGGTCTGTCCAGATCTCAACATGATGTCTCGCCCCCTCAAGGAAGTGTCGCCATTCTTCAAGGGCACGGATGATGGCAAGCATTTCCTTGTCATGAATCTCATAGTTGCGCTCAATCGGACTGAGACTCTTAGAGAAGAAGGCTATGGGGTGCCATTTGTTATCGACCTTGGACTGTTGGGAAAGAACAGCACCAGTTGCAAAATTAGAGCTATCTGCTTTGACATGATATGGGAGGTCGTCATCTGGGAATGCAAGGATGGGTGCAGATGTTACCAATCTCTTTATAGTGTCAAAGGCAGCCTGCTGTGAGGGTGCCCATGTCCAAGGAGTGTCTTTGCGAAGCAGGTCGAACATTGGACGTGCATGGTGTGAGAACTTCTCAATAAATCGACAATAGAAGTTGGCAAAACCAAGGAACAACTGCACCTCCTTCTTATTGTTAGGTGTTGGCCACTCAGCGACACCAGCAAACTTGACAGGATCCATTTCAGCTTTCCCATGAGAGATGATGAGACCTAGGTATTCAATATTGGTCTTGTCAAAGTCGCACTTGTCAGGACGCAAATAAAGCTTGTGTTCTCTGAGACGCTGTACCACTGTCCATACGACTTTATGGTGACTTTCTAGATCTTCTGAAAAGATCAGAATGTCATCCAGATAAATGCATACGACACCTTCAGCAATGAGGTCATGGAAGATGTCATTCATCATAGTCTGGACAGTGGCAGGGCTGTTAGTGAGGCCAAAGAACATCACTAGAGGTTCAAACAGTCCCTGATTTGTCCTGAATGCTGCTTTCCACTTGTCACCCTCTTTTGATTCTGACATTGTTAAAGCCCCAACAAATGTCAAGCTTAGTAAAGTAGTGGGCCCCTCGTAGGCTGTTGACAAGGTCGGAAATCAAAGGAATAGGGTAGCGATTCTTGATTGTCATTGCATTCAGCACTTGATAGTCTTGGACGAACCATAGGGCACCATCTTTCTTTTTGACAAAGAACACTGGTGAGGCCATTGGTGACTTCAACAGTCGGATGCATCCTGTGCTCAAATTCTCCTCGAGGAATTTGTCCAATTCAGCCTGCTCTCCTGGAGAGAGGGGGTATACCTTGGGTGAGGCTCTGGGGTTGGCTCCGGGTTCTAACTCGATGGCATGATCCCATGGTTTGTGTTCTGGAAGCTTGTCAAACGACTCCTTTGCAAAGACATCTTCATAATCAGACAGGTAGTCTGGAAGAGTGTCTGAAGGTTGGGAGTTGCACCAGGCTGCTTCTGCAAGGCGTTGGGATGTTGTTGAAGAAGCACAAATGAACTCAGCTTGGGGAGGGAGCATAGTGACTAGAATGCAGTCACCCTCTTCTATGGCCTCATCAGATGTGCCTTCAGCCATTTCAGAATCATCCCCATACTGTTGACTCAGGAGGAGTTCAGCTGTTGATCCATCTGAATCATGCATGAGAATAGGGCAAGGACCAATACGGCAGGGGCGCAGTCATAGGGCCTTCTGATGTTCTTCCTTGATGATGTTGCAACATGTATGGCACTGGGGAGGACACCGAGTCATCCGTACTTCTTGAGACTTCCAGTCAACTTCTGGGTTGTGGTCCCAAAGCTAGGTGTAGCCAAGGATCATACATTGACACCCTAGGTGCATCACAATGAACACAGCTCTCTCAGAATGGTCTTTGTACTGCAGAATTAGATCAACAACTTCAGTGATAGATCCAGATTCATTGGGTGAGCCATCAACATTGTACACAGGAATAGGACAAGAGAGTGGTCGTGCAGTGAGGCGGGTTTCCTTAACAAATCCCGAGTCGATAAACAAGCCAGTGGCACCAGAGTCAAGTAGAGCACAAACCGACTTGATCTCTGCTGTGTCTGTGGTTTGAACCTCAACTGGGAGA
Organism: Ramaria rubella; assembly: GCA_015039355.1. Taxonomy (NCBI): domain Eukaryota; kingdom Fungi; phylum Basidiomycota; class Agaricomycetes; order Gomphales; family Gomphaceae; genus Ramaria; species Ramaria rubella. The sequence goes on from MU134530.1 coordinate 116,256, forward strand.
GAGAGGGAGTTTGGGCCTGGTGTGGAAGCAACAACATACTGTGCAGGAAGGTTTCATTCCCATTTTTTACGATGGAAGTGAGTAAGAGGTTGGAAAGGAGTTAAGGGTTGTGTGTCTAGCATTTCGGTCTCCGTAGCTGAGGAATCAGGTTCTGAATCTGTATATTCATCATTTACCTGATTATACAGCAGTGGAGCAAAATGATTGGAAATTGGCAGCAGGGGCACACTATTCACCTGCTGCACGACACAAAATCCTCTTCTTCTTCCTAAGGCTCTGGACCATCCTCCTTGATAAGGCTTGCAGCTTTATGATCAGCAGATGACACCAAGTGGGCGATCCATTCCTCTTTCTCGTCTGCAGTCATGGTACGAACATTACGATTCCCTACATAGCATTAGCGGAGTTAGAATCATTCATGCGCAACTTTACCACAAATTTTTGAACATTTCCAAAATTTCTTACCTTTCTGGCACTGAATTCCCACGGTCTTTTTAGAGGCCAGTTGGGTACTTAAAGTTACCTTTAGTTACGGATTGTATTCCAATAGCAGTTATTAGTTACAGTTATTTTTTGTAGTATTTTTATATGGGATAATGTGGTGGATTTTTGGATTTTAAAATCAACCTTCGGCTAGTCCACATGGCACCAAAATTTGTGGCCCATATGCACCCATAATATATGCATTTTGGCAGATGGTTTTCTTTTTTTTTACAATTGTGTAGGAGGCCATAAACAGACCTCCTATACCAACAATTAAACCAAAGATGAATAAATGCCTACGTATCAAATAGTCTCCCCTACTTTGGTTTGTGTAGTCATCCTTCATGCCCCCTTTCCTCATATAGGACTGATAGCTTTGTCAAAGCCAACATCTTCATCATTTTTTGACCAGCCTGAATTATACTCCTTTCTTTGATAGTTTTAAATGTGGTTTATGTATATATATATATATTACATGGATTACCGCATTTCCAATATCCTTCTAGGCTTTTTCATTCTAAATTACTTTATTATTATTGAAGGGTGCCCCTCAACCTTTTCCTTTTACAAAGAGCATGTTCCATCATGAAAATGTCAAAGTTCATCTTTTCTAGCTCTTCGCTCGTCAATGCGGCACTGACTTTGTCATTAAAATCCCTGAATTCCCGTCCACAATCCATATGGTCACTTTTGCCATCGATGAGTCCTTGGATGTCCATTTTGGAATAAGATCCCCACCCTATATCATATATCAATTCACCTAATTCACATGCTGTGGGCCATTGGACCAATCCTGTATAGCAGAGGTCTACCGCCATCAGATAACCGGTTAAATCACCTATCTGAGGAAAAATCTTTTGTCTGTTATATAGTTAATGAGTGCTGACTACCTTATAAATTTAACAAGCCACTCACCCTTCCTCTGATCTTGTCAAATACTCGTGCATAGCATTGAAAGGGATTTCTCCTTGGTTGCTCTTTTTATAAATGTTTCCCATCCCTCTGTTGCCTTCCAGAATGTAATAGCCAACTTAGGATGTTGTTTTGTGATTTGGTGTACCATATGCTGTCATATTTTGAAAATGATTCACACCTTTGAATTGATTATTATGACAATATGAAACATATGTGTTGAGATCTTTCGAAGCGATTGTTGTGGGGATCAGATTCTGCAGCGGCTGTGTATGTTATTCCCCTATATATTAGGGCACTGAATGAACCACTTCTTGTTCTTATGAAGTTATGTTCAAAGGGTCCTTGAGGCCCTGTTACCTGACATTGCGATGGTGCAATTTCCCAAAAAATGGCATGTAAAAGTCTGGATGTTCGATTACTTTACAAATAAGATTATTGTCTGAGGATTTTGAGATCAGAGACTGGGTTGTTGGCATGAGATCCCTTAGGAACTGAACAAATTCTGCCACTGTTGTTGCTAGAGTATTAAGATTTGAGTTCTTGCTTATGGCACCAAAGGGCTGGCACATTTTGGCAATATCTCTTATTGCCTGTATCTCCCTGGATCCAGATTGTGCGATAGGTGATTCTTTCAATTTGTCACATGTATTGGCGATTCGATTGTCAGTAATTCGTTTGAGTTTTCTATCATTGAATAGTTCTGATTTAGGAATAGGAAAACAGTAAGCTTTCCATGTAGCATTGAGAAGAAATATGTCGTAGGAATTGGTGATGGTCAGGAGCATATTGACGAACTTGCCCTGTGCAGCTGAAATGGTTTTTTCTTTGGGGTATTGGAGCCACTGGGTGATCATTGATATCGTTTCTTTGAGTACATAATCCCTCAGATCGACCAGCAGAAAGGGAGCATGTCCACCAGCTGTGCATGGTCCCATCACCGTTGCTATCATAGGTTCCATCTCAGGAAACGGTGGTTGATCCTTTCTTTGAAGTTCAAGTTGACCGGCAGAGTGTGTCTATTGTCATTCTTTATTAGATATCAAGGTTAATGGTTGATAGATTCTTACTTCTATGAAGCTTTGCACTTTGCATATCAGGCTCACTATCCACGGCGTGCATGAGTTGCTTGGGTCTGTCATGATGGCTTTGATTTCAATTACACATGCACGTTCCACCCAGTCCCATGCAAATCCATGGGCCACCATGGCATGTTGTCGATTGATGTGTTCTTGGATGTTGTCTTTGGCACTACAGGCCTTAGCGTGGTTGACCTTGGACCATGTCCCAGCTACAGCTTGCAGTGTTTGGACTTCGAATAGGTTCTTATGCATACCAGTAGGTCTGTTATATATTGCCATATCATGGATTGTGAGTCTACTGTCTGCGTCTTTAGCGACCGTTGGTATGGCTCCAAGTCTCTTGATATCTAATGCCAATTGGTCACCCGCACACCAAAGGTTTGTATAACTTAAAGAGTCCTCAAACGGTGTGACTGGGTGAGTGTCAGATTTGTGTCATTTTGATTTGATATTGGTTAGCTGGCTTATGGTTGCCTTCCTTTAAAACATAATATTCTTGGAATTGGTGATTGGTGGATGTTGTTGAGTTTGCTGGTATGCATTCTCCGCTGCTAGAGGTGTGCATGGATGCTGCACTTGCATTGTACTTTTCAAGTATTTCCGTGTGGTCCCTGTTATCCTCTGATTCATAGTTATCTTCTTCTGAAGAGTCACTAGTACCTTTACTGTGCCCAATTTATTAATGAGTATTTATTCATGTTCGGTTCATCTTACTTGTTACATATACTACTGCATCCATGTCCACATCACTCTCATAATCCATATTTATTGGTTCTAAGTTAATCATGAGTCGTTGTGCAATCACATCATACTTAATAACCACTCACCATTGTCATCTTTCCTTTTTTTATTACCTTTTCTTCCTTGCTTCCCTTTTTTCCTTTTGGTATTCTTTCCTTTTGCATTAGAGCTGTGTTCATTTATATCCTCGTTGCCAAATATATCAGGTTCTTCATCTTCATTGTCTGGGTGTCTATTATCAAAATCTCATCCTCTAGCCCTCAAGCATTACTCACCACTGTCATCATTGAATCCCTCATGGTTCCTTGGGCATTTGAAGTCATATTTGAATGCTAAGTGGTTAATTAGACTTCTGAAGATATAATGTTGGATGATATTGGTACTCACAAGGTCCTTTGTATCGTGCTAGGTGGCAGAATGTCTTGTCCTGTATGTGAGCCTCTTTATGTTGAGCTACGTGTGGTATAAATATACATGTTGAAGCCGCATGTCTGTCTACTATGTCCCATGCTTCCGAGTATTCTTTCTGTTCTTCGGCTGACATATTGGCTATTAATTCACCAAATCACTACGGCTCAACGGAACACATGTCTCCACTTTCATCTTGATATTTGATGCTTGATAGAAACATGTTCAGGTCAATTTTAACATTTTTTGGCATGCCTCTTAGTGTGTGTTGACAGAACTATGTGAGCAGTCAGTTTATTGTTAAACTATAGTCAGGTTATGTTCACCTACCCGCAATAAAGTCTGGCTACAAATGTAGTATGCGCCTTTTGTGACATAAGATCATACCCATCAGTGACATAAGTGGCTCTTGTTGACCAAAGTCGATATTTCTTTTTTGGTACACGATGCTCTTGCATTTCCAGGGTTACATACAATATGGCCCTGCTGGGAAGTATGGTGAGTGACTGTCTCGCAGACATGTTCATCAGGTGTCTTGCTGGGTATTGGATGATGAGTATCCGTGCGTTCCACGCAGGTGGTGTTACCCCTGGAGGTGCAGTAGGTGGGGTTCCTCCGTGATATCTCAAGCCTGAAAAACAAAAGTTGACGTTTCTGTCTAAACAAATAAAAACTCCTGCATGTAAATTTTCAGTATCAGTTTCCACGATTACATTCTGTTCATACCTAATTCATAGACCATGAAAAGGCCAGGATGATATCTGCCGGTAGGTGTGAGTGTACCGAGGTGTTGCTGTATCCAGACTCCTCGTCATTATTGTCATTGTGTCTGTCGCCAGATGGACCAAGGTCGGTTATCATTAAGGGTCCATTGTACATTTGGGCCTGCGACATATTGATCTGGCTTTTGCGATGGTAGAAGTTATCGTCTTGTGTGATCAATGGTGAATTGACTAGATCTGCCTTGAGCTGCACTGCATGTTGAACTGATTCTGGGGCAAGCTTCATCGCCGCTACGCCGATGGCCACATACGTCTGTGGTGTGTTGTGGTCATTTATTTCGAAAGCACGGGTATATGATGATACTACTGACCTTGAGCATATGGTTCCGCAATTGATGATCTTTATCATCTGGTAGCTTACTGTTTGCGTTCACACTACTAATGGCTTGTGGTTTTTCCGTGCTCAGACCCTGGTATTGATAGCATCTGGAGCTGTCGTCTCTCACTAGTCTAGATCGATGAAAGCTTCGCTCAAAGTGAAAACCCCCAACGATTTCGCCCTTCACGGTTTTTCTGGGACTGCCATGTTGTCTCTCGTTTTCAGGCCCTAGAACATCATCTCGCAGCTGCGTTACTTCATCCTTGAATGTAGGAGATATTGCATCGTATAGTCTTCCATCCGAAACCCATAGCTGGATGACATCATTGCATGGGTCTGTATGATCTGCATCCCTATAAGTGACTTGTTCACCCATTGTTCATTTAATATCACATACCTTTCTTTCGCACAAAAACAGTTTGGTACGGCAAGAGTTGCAATTTGCCCTGTTGCTTCAAGTTATCTTAGAATCTTCCGACTATTTTGCGATCCTTCGCATGCTTTAGAAGGGCCAGTTGTGCTTCGGGAGATGTATCAGCTTCATAGACGAATGCCTTGCCATGTGGCCAAAGCGGATGATTATTATATTGGCAGAATTTAGGAAGTAATGGATCACGAGACGATAAGTCAACAGGCTCCTGAAACCATTCCTTTCGGAATGCACCTGGGACACTGTGACAAGTCATCGCTACCTTAGGTGTTTGATTGGACAATTTTCAGGCACGATTACTTGTCTTGTTTGTTGCTATCTCTTGCCTTAAGGCCTTTGTAATGATATTGGCATTCATGTGCTCCTGTCATGAGTGAGTTTTGGCCAATGAAGCCCAATAACGTATCCGGTACGAAACATCCAAATTATTGTATATAATTGGTTCTTGTGGGCCATAAAACAGAGTTTGAACCTCATTTATCCCTCCCCTCTCATCTGCTTCTAATTGTACATTTCCTCGTGTCCTAAAGGCCTTGATGTCACACAATGTCGTTTTCTTCCGCACCTGGACCTCCAATTCGCTACTTAGGTATGTCCTTTTGCCCTGTCTGATTGAGAGCAGATCTTTATGTCTTGCGATAAGGATTGACGACTCTTCTCTGCATTGAAGCATGCACGTGCACATGCTGAGCGAGCCCAGGGTGAGTGCAGGACGGATGACGTAGACGAGGGCGACTTACCACGGTTTTGTCGGTCCTCTTTGCGTCATCCTGTCAATGTGCCTTTCCTTGTGATGTATACCGATTGATTCGGATCTTACTGGCCTGTCAGGTGCGCACTTGGAACCATATGGACTTCTGTCAGGTGTGCTGTTATAACCATATGGACATGATGACGTAGACGGGAGTGACTTACCACGGTTTTGTAGCCCTCGTTTGCATCATAGACCTTCCGATCCTTGCGCCACACAAGTGCTTCATCCCGTAAGTAGTTAGTACTCTATTGGAAATGGATCAGTGTGGCACATGAGCATATCGGTGCAGCTTACCCCTTCTGGGTGGCATCGCGAGATTGACATGCAATATTGATTAAGGGTCGAGGGTGGAGGACTCTAGATGGCCGTTTCGGTTTCGATCAACGAATGCCACACAACTGTCACACTGAGAGAAATTAACATGGCGTCGCTGATATCTGTGAAAGGTACTTACCTCAATTTATTCAAGTTGTCCTCGTCATATATTGAAGGCTTCTTTTGGGCATTGGACTTCAGTGAGCGCATTGCGTGTGCTAGATGAACGAAAACAACTTACTACAATAAGGGTTAGGATAGGGACCGCGATATCTACTATTTCCGTGGACTGTCAATATGTATATACTGTAGCAATAAAAAAAAAAAATGTTAGTACATTTTTTATTTTTTTAGACACTCCGGTTGGACTGATGGCAACTTACTATTATGCTATTAGGCCTATCTGTTTTTTATTTATTTCTTCTTTTGGTTTTTGTTTTGAAAAGGGGATAGGGCAATTTCAGAAGGGTGGAGTATTGGCACACAGAAGTTCCATCCTATCGCTGGTTGACTCAGTCAAACCAAGCGAGTTTGGATGGTCCAAAGCACTGTCCATTGACACAGTCAAACAGACAATGCAATATAGAGGAACAGAGGAATGAGGAGTGGGTGGTGAACTTGACGACGTGGCCGCTTCTCGTGACTGTCACTGGTCACATCGGCGTCCCAATATCGGACCGTGATACGAATGACATAAGATATTTTGTGATAAGATAGTGCGATATCTTATCACAAAATATTCAGGCATTGCTGTGATTTGTCATCGTCAGCCTTTGACCGTTTTTTCATGTCACGTGCACTTAATTTAGCAACACCTTTCATTGGCACTCTGTGTTGCCACCACATGTCCACTTCCTCTTCTAGTATGCTCACCCTGCCCCCTCCTTCCCCTCCTCTCTCTCCTCATCACGAGCGACAACAGTTGACTTAATGTCACCGTCGTTGTCGTCTATCCCCCAGAATGACTTGTCTTCTGGGGGACGTTTGTCTTCTCAACGCGGAAGGACCGGTTCGCCTCCCTCTCAATCCCCATCACCGTCGGGTACCTCTGCGCCAGAACCTTTGTCTTGAGTTACACCACTACTCCCTAATTCCCCTGCTGCCAATTTACTTCAATGAATGCCCATGGATATTTCTACTCCCAAGCGGGCCAAGAGTGCAGCACAATGGCTTTGGGATATCTGAGCAGGAACATTGAACCGCCCCATCTGCAGGTAGCTCACACGGGGATTCATTGGGTGCAAAAAGTGAGTTTGAATCTACGTGTATTTGTGTGGTATTATTGATGCATTTGTAGCTTCTACTGTATGTGCTGGCAATATTATTGACTGCGTTCCGTGATCCCAATCACCCACACTAACCATTCCCCATCTGGACGATCCTGAAAGTGCGGAATTTTGGGGGAGGGAGATTCCGCCAACTCCACCAAAACGGACATATGTGGATTTAGACTGCGACAACATGCCGGCCTGGTTACACAAGGTGGAGGCGAAGTGCCAAGGTTGGGGCAATGGCATCAGCATGTATTTTTTGTTTTTCATTTTCCTTCTGTATAACTGACCTTTAAACAATCTTTGTCTTTCAGCGTCTCACTTCTTAATCAAAAAATGGGCAATTTGTAATTTCAGCGCGAAAGATCGTTATTGCATATTGATGCCCAATGTGGAATATATACCGGAGCAACCTGCGTTAAGTGGAGTCCCTGAGATCATGAACAACGGTCTTTTGGGCCTATACGAGTGGATGATGCACCTGTGCAACTTTCTGCTGCATCAGCCTCATGAGGCGTTTATCACGCTGCCTAACTCTGACGATTTGAAATTGTCGATACTCTCACGTCCATTGCATCGAACCGACCTGATATTCCTGCCTAATAACCCCGTGGGCCGCTTACACAACGGAATACGAGGTGATGTGGAGCGTATTTTCAAATCCGTTGGCAATTGGCTTGTATGGCCCTGGCAGATGACATATAATGGATGTTTACTTCCGTGCGATACTAGACACCACGCCGCTGTCACTTATCATGCGCTCATGAAACAATCTATGCTGTGGCCTTATGCTGTCATGATCTGGAGACAATTTCAACACTCTTGTGTTGATTTGATTGCGTTTTGTGAATACCATGAAGCTTCCAATAGCATTAGAACACATTTATTACCCACTCAGACCGCTTGTACAAAATTCAGGGGTGCCTTTAGTCCTGATCCTAACATCATTAAACTATTGGCATATCTTGGAGCCCCTGCATTTCATGTGCGCATTCTGGACAAATCACCCCCCTTGGAGAGCAAGGTTCAGCTTCGATCATGGACCGCATTCAAAGGGTTTCATGCGCCAGTTGCCAAAGGGGAAGATTGGCACGTGCCTGAACTTTTTATCCATATGTTTGAGTCCACAGCTCGAATACAGGCGCCACCCACACTGGTTCCAGATGTAGACGGATTTGCGTCTTTCCTGGATGTCAATGAATCTAATTTGCTTTTCTCTTCTCGTGAAAGGTGTGTAACTGGAGGCCTGGGCGCAGACTCCGATTGTATGGACATTGATTCACCTCTGAGGCTGCCGCCTTACGATATATCAGTGGTGGGGTCTGACAGCGTCAATTTCTATAATTTCAAAGGCATGGGTCAAGAGGATGGATTAGAACCAGGGGAAGCACATGAACATTCAGACTATGAAGTGGACGTTGGGGATTTCGATGAAGAAATGTTCCACAAACAACCTCAGGCTCATCCTGTGGATTTCGTGCGGTGGGATGAAGGCGATATGGATCCTGGACCGTCGACATCCTCGTCTTCCCGCAAGTGACGACGCTCCCCTTCTCTTCGTGAACAAACCCCTGTCTCTAAGAGTATATTCTCAACGTCTGGATTCAGAGTGGCACTGGCGGTTTCTTACCCCAGTGGCTATGGATCTTCAAGGGCCGGAACTCGTAAGGATGTGATGTACAAGCATATGAACACATCAGGGAATGATGTCAGCGCCACAAGAAACCCTATTGTCAAATCATCCAAAAGACACAGTAAGTATTGATTCTATAATCGTCGTTTGTTTTATATTAAGTTTCATCAATAGAAGAGCTTCCTGCTGGTACTGTGCGTTGTCGACGAACTCGGTCAAGTAGTCAGGAACCCGTCTTCATCCCCAAAGGATTTGAAGAGAGGGACACGCAAATTTTGAGGGGCGAGCGGCCTCCGGAATTGCTTGTTACATGGGCAGTCACTCCCATTGAACAATGGGAACAAGCACGCAATTCTGTTCATTTGTCTGAGTCCAGACAGATCAAATTGTTCAATGATCCCACTCAGCAACTGCATGTCAATCCTAAGGTGGTTATGTTTGCGCCGCCACCTCATACATTCTATAATACAGTACGCCTGTCCGCAATGATATATAATTGGCTCCTCATCCGGGATGCCAATCCTTCAGACCTGAAATCGGCCCATCATCTCCAAAATTCTGAATGTTGCCGTCATTCTTTGTCTGGCGTATTACCTGCCAATTCGCGAGCTTTGGCCATCGAATCTCTTCACATAGCTCCCATGCCATTGGTTCTTCCAAACGAACCATTTCCTTTAGTCTGGCGAAACTGGCACATGGCGGATATGGAGACATTGATGTCCAATGACCTTCTAGCCTTAGTGGTTTGGGAACTCAACGAGATATTATTTATGTTTGGGTTTATACTATTGGATGACACAATTTTATCCAATGCTGCTACACCTGTCAGCACTCGTTGTATGCGTCGCAAAGCCTTTTTGAAGAGTTACAACATGCAACTTGATCTTGTGCCGATGTACAAGTACCGCGAGCGAGCAATCGAATCAACGGACGATCTTTGGACTAATCACATTGGTTTTGTGAAAGTGTTTGGTCAAATCATGCAGGATTGGCCAGAATTTCCTAGACATCATTGCATCCTTAAACAAGCAATTGTTCTTGAAAATTGAAGAGGAATTAATCTGCTTTTTTATAAGAACTTATATGCTGATTATTATGGTCGCCATCATAACCTGCCCAGCGTGTGTCCACACGTGCAATGCCTGTTTTGTAACCATCATTCACTCTGTAGCCTTAACTCCATCTATTTTCCATCTCTTTTTTTTTTTCTTTTCTTCTTCCCTTCTGATTTCAATTCGAACCATTGACTTGCAAATGCCCATTTACTTTGTAGCATCAAATCCACACCATCGGTGTCCTATAGCTTGTACTTTTTTTTTTTTTGTGATTTTGATTTGAAAAATCCATTGCAAATGCCCATTTACTCTGTAGCATTAACCCCATCGGGTGACTGTAGCTTTTTCTTTTCTTCTGGTCTTACCAATTTCTTCTATTCTTTATACTGTGGTCTAAATTTTTAATTTTCAATGTTAACAGAATATCCGCTCCTTTCAATCCTATTCACATCAATCCTAATTTCTCCAACTATGCCTTTCTACCGAAAATGGTTACGCATGGCTTATGGTTCAGCACAGCCATCTCTAAATATGTGGAAAATATGGTGGGAAAGGATCACCGGCGAAGGGCACTGTTGTAAGTTTCCACATAGTTTGTTAGCGAGAAATGTACTGAAGTTGCCCCGTAAGTTGGATTTGTTGGTATGGTTCTTCTTGGTGACAATCTACAGGTTATGCTCAAGCACATCAATATGCGAGATGGCAATCACGTTGTTAAAGTGGAGACAGTCAACAGTCCTGCAAGATACCACTGCAGTCACCCAACCCATGAATGCGTACGTCTTCGTCAGACAAGGATCCCACGATCCAGAGGTGGGCATGGAGTTGTATGCTAAAGTTTCAGCCACTCATGCTGTCTGGGAGAATGCTAACGTGCATTTGCATGCCGTCTATGGATTTTCAAATGGTGATATCGTAAAGAACAATCCAAGAAGCAAAAACAACTATTTTGGAGGTGTCACTATCCGTCAAAGGTACTTGGATATGACTTGCGATACCACGGACAAATATGGCAGCGTAAAGACCCTCCCATTTTTTTTTGCCGACACCCTGCTTCCATACCCTTTCTCATACCACTGGACTTCTCTTTCACCACCCAATTTGCTCAAATTGCCTAGGTTGTCACCGAAAAGGCTGCATTTGATGATATGAAATCGAAAGGTTTGGTTGTCAATGGATGTGCATTTTCTGGCCACTCCCTTCACTGGCAGCCATTGTGGATGTGCTTATTATTGTGGCACTTGTTTTGAGTTGAACCATCCATTGCATTGTATGTGAGTATGACTTTTATATATTTGCTGTAAACACACTAGGGTAAGAGTCATACTTAGCGTATCAATAACGCTGCACGATAATAATAATAATAATGAAAAGGTGATGTCAATTAGTTTTACATTTGAACACCGACACGTCATTGTATTCAAAACTATATGCATTGTCTCCTTTACTAGCATTGTATTTGAACCAATTCTTCGTTTGATTTCATTTTCGAATGACCCTGTGCTTCTACTACCATAGCTCGCTTATTAATCAAGTTTCGGAATTCTCCGGTGAAAATGGTTCAATATACAACCAAATATCTCCAAACATCAGTAAGTTGACTTCCTTCTCTTGATCCTCGAGTCCTTCTATGTGAAACTTTAACACCCTGCTGTCCAACACTTTTACAGTTAGGTCCTTATTACTTGTGTTTTATCTTGGTGTGTTAATTGATTTTCAGGGCTCATGTAGGTATCTTGAGGTCTGAAATGACTTGGTCTTTCAGAGGTGGAACACTGTTATTTGGATTGACAAGGTCATCCATGTATACTTTGACTGCAGAATGTCTATCGGTAAAAGTATATCCATTCTGATACATCCATTCTCCATGAATAGTCTTTTGTATTCTGCACTATTAATTTCCCTCATAGAATATTACTCGTTTCCTTTTTCTCTCTTTTTTCTTTCTTTTTTCTTTCTTTTTTCTTTCTTTTTTCTTTCTTTTAGCATGTATCACCCTCAGGGGAAGCATTGCGTCCCATCCACCATGCTGATATCTAGTTCTTTTAGCTTTTTGCGTGCTTGTCCGATCTCGTGATCTTCTCCGTGGGCTTCCTCACATCCTCTTTTGGATGAAACTATTGCAGTGGAAGCTTTACAATTTCATCAAGTTTCCGTGCCTGGTACCACTGCAATCTCCCTCTCATTAACACATGAATACAAATGAGTAAGTGCTCACTTCACCTTAACCACGTCATCATTGAGTAGAACTATCTTGTTCAAATCATGATAGACTTTCCATGTATTTTTTCTCAATTTTGCGGTCACCGTGAATGTCACTTCCACCAAAGCGCTGGTTTGGAATACTGAAGGCTCTACATTTGATCTACTGCACAACATCAATAGGAGTAGGATGCATCAATTCCTGGAGACTTACATTCCAGCATATACATTTTTTTTCAAGTATGCCACTCTATTTTCTTCATTGTAATGCATGTTCTTACCAATTTTGGCCAACCTGCCTGAAGGATCTATCTGTTTGGGTAGAGGCTCCGAAGTTCCATCCGTGATCCCAGAGAAGTAACGTTGTCGGTTCACTTTTGGAAATGAATCCAAAAGACAGTGGGTAGCGGTGTCGTCGTTGCACGGCTACTTACACTGGTGTTCGGCTCAGTGCGCTTTGCTATCAGCAGCAACAAAGGTAGAACAAGGACAAAGATGAGGACGTAGCAGTGACAATGACAATGACATAATACGCTGACGTAAGCGTAGACGAGATACAACAGCAAGTGTCACATGATTGACAAAGCTGGCCTTGACGTAGACGTAGAAGTAGTAGATGTAGCAGTAGACTTAGAGACTTAGACTTAGACTTAGACAAGTGAATCCAACTGAAAGAGGTGAATTGGGGTACACTAAGGCGAAACAGGCCTTATATACATGAGCAGAACAACAAACGATGCGAGTATGCCATACAACAATGTCATCAACAGCAGACAGGAGAAATGACTAATGGCAAGAGGCAGAAAACCAAAATAGGAAGATGGTTTGTAAGGAAATGGAAAAATGAGTCAGGTGGTCGAAGAAATGAATAGAAATGTGGCAGCAAATTTGAAATAGAAGCCAGAATTAGAATAGAAGTGAGTCATAGACAATAGACCATGTGGAACAATTGGAAATAGAAGTACAACAAAGAAGCGAGTGAGTCATGTGAAGAAAATGAGTGATAGCCGTCCAATAGGATTCCAGTTGCTTGTCAATCCGAAGATGAGTAGGTGAGTCATGTGACTTGATGATGACTCAGAAACATTTGAACAAATCACGACACTTGGATATGAATTTCCTCCAGAGAGGGAATGACGACAAGTCCTGCTTGATGAAGTCCTTAGGCACATAACCGTAGCAAATCTCTGTTCCTGGACCAAACTCTTTGATATCCCAGTAGTTTCTGAGTACAATACGATGCCAACCATTCACTGGTTTGTAGTTTGGGTCGAAGCCGATGATGTGGAAGGGAGCATGGAAGACAGGGTCAAATACACAAATGCAATCATGAATGTGATAAGGAGGATAGGAGGGGAATGTTCGGTATGGGCCTTCAAGAGATTCGACATATAGAGCTGATAGTACCAACGATGTGCGACTTGTGGAGGAGGACTGGACAAATGAACATCAAGGGGGGAACATTGACTAGGAAGTTCGATGTGTGGTCCAACGTGTATGTCTGGCTTGGCGGTCATCTGAAACGAATCATGGGATGTGGTGGCAGCAATGCTGGATGGCATATCAAAAATAGAATTGATGAAGATGGAATGAGTGTGGAGATGATGTGTCTGGCGGACTGGAGGTAGCACAGCAGATGATGGTCTGGTGAAAGCTGATGAAGATAGGCGCGTGTGCAGTGAGCATCTTTTGTAGTGTAGTAGGCACTGTCGAGTATCATGCTTGTCACCACTGCCTCATCAGTGCTTCCACAAATTGTCTGCAACAACAGCAGCCCACAGCTCCCAATGACACTTCAGCCCCAGTGAGAAGTCCAAATGGTCTCATCAGATCTCAATGGGATCTGATGGAACATCATTTATTTTGAGGTATGCTTGCATACTGGCAGATGAGACTCTTGGCAATGGTAGAAATGTGTAAGGGGAACTCCGCCTCAGCCTTCAGCATTGCTAGGCTGAGCATGCTTACTGAAGCGTAGTTCCTACTCTATGGTCCAGTAGACTCCTGGGGAGTGCGTACCCGGTACTACATCCTTCTTATCTCCTTATCATTGTCCGTCCCTGACCTGTCATGGACACATGACAGACCTAACACTCTATCTTTAGTTATCTTTTGGCAGGTTATCTCGAGTATCTCTGATCGGTAGATAGTGCTGCACTCATCAATTGGTCGATAGCCATTAGATATGTTTCCTATCTAGACGCCCCTGCATTCCATACATCTATATGAGCAGTAGATAGCTCATGTATATTCGCTATCCTTGTTATACACTTGGGTTAGAGGCATTCGTCTTATAGTCCATTGACGTCCCCTTACAGAATGGATGTCATCTGAAAGCAAATGAACAGCAGTCAGTAAGTACAAGAATATGCTCAGGGTTTTGACAACAGCTTGCATTCCTGCCAAAACAATCCAATTTTGTTGCTCAGTGCATAGTACACATGCTAATTTCTCAGTTCAGCATACTCTTCATTAGATTAATACAGACTCACAGGCCCTCTCATGTCTTCAATGGTTTCTTAGATAATAAAATTTATTTTAAGGAGTTCTATATAATATAAACATCATGACATCATAATGGACACTGACTAGATACTAACATACCTGCCACCATCTAAGTAAGAGATATTCTAGTAAATGCTATACTATACTATGGTCTATTGGCTCCCAGCCTCCCTATCCTTATGGGCAACAGCATGAGTAGAGTGGGGGTTGAGAATAAGAGGTGAAGGAGGGAAGTCCTGCCTTATATACCTTCACATGCTTTATTGTTAATTGGGCAAGCCATGTGACACAATTTGAACAAAGTGTTGACTTGGTCCTTTGGATAAGAATAGCAAAAAGTTCAGATAAGTTCAGGTAGGTTCCATGGGACTTCATCACTTCACTTATATCCCATTCAGATCCATTCAGAGCATTTGGACTTTTCACTGGGCTTCAGCAGCCACAACTGCTGTGATTGATGCTATCTATCAACTAACCTTCAGAGTTACTACTTTCAACAGGGATCACATTAGAGTGTATCAGTTTTCCAGCATAAGCTGACTCTCACTAACTATGACTGCTTAGATGTAGCTTGAGGTGGAGTGCTCCACACAGCTCCACTTTTGACGCTGTCATGCCATGTTTGAGCTCTGCAGCAAAAGCTTCAAAGTTCAATGTTCAACTCCAACTCCAACAAGCGTAATAGACGACAGAACAAACTAACAATGTATCCCAACTCCTACTGTGTTCTGTTTTAAACTTGAGAAAAGCGTGAAAGGAGGCTTGAGAGCCTCTGCGCTGGGCAGAAGCCCAAGGAGGACACGTCGAACATCACAGTCAGGCATGTTTAACTGCACTACACCTCAGGCCGAGGATGCTGGCTGCTGGCAACTCATGCCAGGTTTGCGCACTGAGCTCCACTTTCACCAGGTCGAGCTCCACTGCATCCTCCGGTGGAGCATCAAAAAGCTGGAAAGTCAGCTTAAGCTGGCAGCTAATACACTCTATTTTCTGTGAAGTTTGCATGCAGTGAAGTAAGTCTGATTTTTCATTGCAATTGATTCAATCTTAAATTTTCTTTATCTCAGCTTATATTTCTCACTGTAGATTTATCTACCATGATCCTGACCCCACTAAATTATACTCATTTAATGAAGTAATGGCATCACTGAGGTCATTGAGGCCCTCCTTGATGCCATTGAGCGCAACGTCCCCTAACGCATGCTGCCTCTTCTGACCACTGGTCATCCCATAGGTTGAAGAGCACTCAACAGACTTGCATTTGGACCCTGATGAAACCGTCTCTCCAGCGGCTGATCTCACAGATGAACACACAGGTGAGGATGGTGGAGGCATGGGGCCAGGATTGTTAACCACAGGAACCTCTGGAAGACCCTCAGGCTGAGGAACATGTTCTTGCTCATGCAAATACTCTATGCTGCTTTCATTGCCATCTGGAAATGTCGTTGCATCTCTCGCACCTCCAGCAAGCCCATCAGCAGTGGCAGGGGAAGCAGCAGGGACTCTAGAGCTGGCTTGGATCCCTGTGCAGACTGAGCCCCTGCTTTTTGAGGTGGGACAGTATGCATGTACTCCTCTAGCCTGAGATGGCATGAAACATGACATGGCCTTGTAGTGAGGCCATGCTCTTCCCACAAACCTTTCTGCACCAGGATTTTTCTGTAAATACTTAGTTATAAGACAATCCCCAGAACGGGGAGCACTCACCATGCAGTATTCCTTCCATTTGGAATTTTCTGGATCCACGATAATGCCATTGACATCTGAGTATTTGTAGCCAGATAGGTTCTTCAACTGCATCACCATGGTATACTGCTTGCAGAACTTCAGATGGATTAGCAAGATGCAACACCAATGATGCCAACAACAGTATGTGCTCGTGTCCACTTAGACCTGCATTTGCTGGCTGTCTTGCTCAGACCATCAGTGGGAAGCTTGTTCAACATATCAGCCAGTCCTACCCAAACATTTGTCTTGAACCCCCCTCCATCACCAGCATCTGCTCGATGTTCCACCAGGTATTCAATGAAAGCTGCCTCATCAGCCTCACTCCACTCCACCTGATTCTGTGTTATTTTCATGATACCCTCATGGATTCCACACTAGGGAGATCTCAGAATTTGTTGATTAAACAAATGGTCAAACAAACACATAACAAATAGCACTTTTGTTCAATATTTGTACAAAGGCCACACTCTAAACAAAGGCATAAATTGGTCCACATTTGGAACCATTAACAAATATTGAAGAAATATTACCCTATGCATCATTAAGATTTGTTTAGACCCAAAAGATAAAGTTTGTTCAGATTTTCACCATGATTTGTCCAACTGTCAAATGTGGCATTTGTTTAAGTCTGAAAGTTACAGATTGATTAAACTTCCAACCCAATTTTGAGTGAAAAGTGAGGAAAAACTCTGATCATTAGGTAAATTTCAGGCTTAAATAAATGCCACATTTGGCAGTTGAACAAATTGTGGTGAACATCTGAACAAAATTCATCTTTTGGGTCCAAACAAATCTTAGTAATACATGAGGTCAGATTTCATCAATATTTGTTAGTGGTTCAAAATGTGGACTAATTTATGCCTTTATACAAATCTTGAACAACAGTACTATTTGTTATGTAGTTGTTTTTTCATTTGTTCAACCAACAAATTCTGAGATCTCCCTAGTGCCAAGAGTGTCCAAGCCATGTAGTGGTGGTGAGTTGCCACTCAAGGACCATGTCATCATCATTGCCATTTCAGTGGGGTGGTGTTCATTGTCCATGTCACATGTGGTCTGTGGCCTTCCAACTAGCGGTGCTTGAACATGGCCACACAGCCTGTGGCCATGGAAGCTGGAGGAAATCTTGGTAAGCAAGTATTTGTTCATCAGTGGTATCCAAACAAGACCTTAAAATTGAAGATCATGGGAATCTGATCGAATCATTAGTTTTGGTGACATGGGTCACATGGGTGGTGTGAGCTTTTCAATTAGTTAGAATCTAGGTAATCTAAAATTATTAGCGGTTTGGAGCTTGTGATGTAGGAGATGTGATTACATAATTTGGTTATGGATCTATTTGATTAATCAAAAAATGCTATGTATCCCATGGGGCATGGCAGGGGACACCTATTAGGGAAGGATTAATCATGAGGGCCTTGAGTTTGAGGGAAATATTATTTTCAGTGTAGACAGGTGCAGGTGGACTGGGATCTTCAAAATCAGTTCCTCAATGCAATGCACTCTTCCCACCGAAATGAATGATCACACTTGCAAATACATCCACCCTTCAGTCTTGTCCCCAAACACACCCCTCTCCATACTATTAAAATTACTGAGCAATTTAAATGTTAATAAGAATTCTAAACTCATTTGCCTGCTTGCCCCTCTCAAGAAAGAACTTCAAACACTCTGGCCACACATTCATTTGCCCCGTGGAAGACAGTCCACCTTGGGGAAGCTGGAGGGAAATAACTCACTTAGATGGAGGATTATGACAAGGGCCAAGTTGGTATTCAGATTCGAGAGAGAAACTGTGACAGGAAAGGGAGATGCTGTTAGATCCCAGATCCGACTCATGTTATTCCAACGTTTCACGTATTCCGATAAGCCCTTTTCTGCTTATTTCCGACATGTCCCCATTTATTATTCTTAGTCACAATTCTATTTTGATGTTATCCCCATACATCTTATCTTGATTTCCATATTCGCTCCGACTTCGGAACTCCATATCACACACCCTTATCTTCCATTCCTGATTTCGGAATCCTGCATGTCTTAAATATGTTTTCTCTTGATCAGGCTTCTTTAGCTTGTAAATCGTATCATATCACTACCTTTCATATCACTATTTCTCGTATCACCTTCTATCTCTTTATCTTATATATTATACCCTTTTCACATATCTCGCATCCTTCATATCTCGTTACCTCAACTTGTTATTCCAATATAACTCGTAACACCCTGATATAACCCGCCCATCCTCTATCATTCAACCTTTATTACACTTCATCGCTCCAAACTTCTACCTGCAATAAGGCCTTCAAACCGTGTTCAGTATTCCAATCATTCCAATCATTCCGATTATTCCAATCATTCCAATCATTCTGATTATTCCGACCCTACCTCATCCGACATTCCAAACCCTCCTTGATTACACTCACTTTCCAGTAAAGCTAACCCTTACTCGATATTGATTTGACATTACCCCTATTCCATCCACATTGACTATTCCATTCCCAAACATCCGAAGCCCCCACTCATCTCCGATAAGTCTCAACCCATCATTGGCACTGACCTTCCGAATAGACCTGACCAATCGGAACCCCGATAACACTTTCCGGTCTTCAGTCCGAAATACCAGGGCACTAGAAATCCAAGAGGGTGCAACCCATCAGTTGAAGCCAACACCCGTGTAGATCAGTCTTCGGATCTCCGACTTCCGAGTCATCCAGTATTTCGCGCATTTCTGAATATTGCGACTACCGATCTTGGTCAAGGAGAGTTCTGACCAAATCTGACCCTGATGTCGAATCCGGCAAATCCTAACAGTTGACGTCGAATCCGGCACATGTCTCTAACACATGCGTCTGAGTACAAGAAGGTGTGGGTGGAGAGTAACATGCATGAAGTGCATGTGATGACTTGATACAGAGTCAATGATGCAACATTTAGTGCAAGATATGGATGCATGTTAGGTCTTGGATACAATTATCATTGAGAGGACATTGAAAGCACAATTTACAGGAAGGTCCAGGGAACTACATTCCTGTGGGGTTGATTAGTCTCATGGTCTTGTGCCAAAGTCTGACATGTGCTAGGGCTATGCTGCAGCTATTCTAATATTTGGCCATAGCCATACCTAGGTGTTTATAGTGCCACTGGTCACATTGCGACAAACTCAGCAACTCCTGTGGCAGGGTGATGTCGAGCTGCATCTCCTCCCTCAAAAATGATCATAATGCAATAAAACACCATATATAGACTCTAATGGACATGTTGAATAATAAAAGTAACCCCCCCTGGAGCCTAGAGCAATTTTGAATTTTTCATCACCAAAATTTGACCCCCTTCAGTGAAATAGCTGAGAAAAAATTGAAAAAAAAAAAATACCAGAAAAATAGGAAAGCCTTAAAATAGTCTTTTACAATGATTTATAAATGATTTTATCAATTCCTTGTCTATAAAATGCTTAGTAAGATCATAACCAATTACATAATGTCTATAACAATCCCCTTGCAGTAGCATACATTTGGTGCATTTCAGCTTCCTTTGTAGATATTGTGTTAAAAAAAATTATATGCACCTGTAGGTGTCTACATACCAATAGCATTCTCAGAAAAGTGTAAGATGATAAATAACACTTGACAAGGCTATTACCTGCAACTTCCAAGAAGCTTGGAATGAAATGAAGTTATTATCCAGTTATGGCATTTAAGATCTATCTCACTCCCTGTGAAGGATTAAGTTTAGCTCAGTAGCTTTACATAATTACAGTCTGAAGTTCTTGTTGGTCCAACTAGACCACATAGTTGACAGAGCAATCTTCATCTTGATTAGTTAGTTTTCTAGGCATTTGTCCAAGGGTAGCAGCTTGAGATACCCCTGGGAGGTGACTCAAATTTTGCTCCAGCCCACACCAAAATAAAACTCGAATCCTCCCAAATTTTGACCCCTTTATGTAAGCTTACATAATAATGAGATTATTGCAGATTTGGACTCCTCTTGTTGAGCTCTTTCAATCCCAATAGGTCCGGAAACCTTGGCATGGCCTGTCAGCTGATCTTTGTCATGAGGTGGCTGGTGGCACCATAGTGGAAGTCAATTGATGAGATCCCAATCTGGACAATTCTTTGCGACCATTACATAACCAAAAATATCCAGACTAATTTCGGAGTTTACAGTCGATTGTTAGGTGCTCAATGCAGAACCAGCTGTAAGTGGTAAGTCTCTGCTCCAGTCCCCTGATACTCTTTAAGAAATTGCGAGTCATTAAATAGAGTTCATTATTTTAACCCTGACATGCACTACCTACATAATGCAATGACTATTAGGGTTCAACAAAGGTGCATTGAAAATTGCTCGTACGTGCTCACCGTGTTCATTTTACATAACCGTATCCTCGTGATTGGAAATTCAAATGGCGATGACTCTGGGTCCATTGCAGCATTAACCAAGATGGCCTGCCTGTGGCGTGAAGTTGACCATGATCGCTGGTATCATGCATGGGATGCAGTATGATTTGAGCAATATCAGTCCTCAAAATGCTATGCACATATGGCACCCCTTCAAGGATCAGCAGCAAATTCACTTATTCACTTCCGATGAGCATCGTTCGAAGCAGTACATTTCTACATGTTTATTTTCTATTTTAGTTTTGAGCTTAATTGGCAGTCCAGAAACAGACTGTTCAAGCACATGGTATGGAGCATCAGGCTGCCTACTAGCGGCTTGTTGGACTACAGCGGAATGTGGGGGCCCAAACTAAAACACTTAAACACACAATGGAGAACAGCAAATGAGTTGAATTAGCATATAAAAAATCGCGAAATGCTGACACGCAACTTCAATTATGTGACACACTTCAGAACCAGGGCTTGATTATTCATACCGTATATATCTGTACTGTAGCGTTGACTCTGACAAAGCAGTGACACAAATTACTTACGTTGGGCTAGCTTTCCTTTAAATATCTCGAGGACTCTGGGGGGATCTCCTTCGGGGCGCTGTAGATCGAATCGGGACTTAGCCGAGTCGTAACAATCGACTGATACCTGCTAATTTCGGGGACTTCAGACCAGGTCTATCTTGGGCTTTTCAGGGTAGCTATATATGTATACTTTTTGGAAGGGCTCCGGTGATCCCTGCCCATAACATATAAAAGACGAACGAATCATGACCGATTGCTACGAGTCGACTCTCTTGTTCATTCTTTCACCCGTGCTGTGCAGTATGTCAACCTCTTTCCACTGTGTCATTTTCTGACGTTTTGTCTCCACCACTAGCTTTTCTACGCCAATTGTTAATTCGTTCCATTTTTTCTTCAGACCTAAATCCCACGACGCCCTTTTCGCCCTTTCTCTTTTCATTCTAAGACATACATTCTCTCATGCGATGCGCCTCATCACTCTCGCTTCCATCCTCGTCGCAACGGCTCGAGTTGCCGTTTCCGCCCCAATGTGCGTGAAGGCCTCTTTGTGATGAATATGTTCCTGATTCAGAACGCAAGTGGAGTTCAGGATGATGTCGGCGTTGTGGTCCCACCCTGGAACGACTTGGTTCAACGTTATGACGACGGGGAGGATCTACTTAGGCGCGCGCTAGGACACGTTTTTGCGCGCAAGATTTTTGTGGGTATAATCCCTCGTTCTTCATGTGCATTTACCCATTTGGCTCCACAGTCCGATGGGCCCAATGACCTTATCACCCGTTCCCCGTTTCGCCCAGCCCCTCCGCCATCGCTCGATAATATACACAACGGTGCGAAAAGGCCACCTCCACCAACCCAACCCATCATCGTACGTAAGAAAGATAAAGTGCCTGGGGCCCGTATCCATAGGCCGAAAAAACAGCTTGGACCCATAATACCGATAAAAGAAGAACCGGAACCAGAAGAACCCGAAAACCCTGAAAACCCCGAAAACCCTGAAAACCCCGAAAACCCTGAAAACCCCGAAAAACCCGAAACAAAAGCTTAGCTCAATTTTCAAACTCCCTACTTTCCTTAAGAAGAAACAGACCACGCCACCAAGTTAGCGGGTTCACGGGAATTGAAAGAATTGAAGACGGATTCCCCCACTTATTCCCTCATCGGCATGCTTCTGGCATGCGATTTCATTGACCCATACCACTTAGACTTCGGTTGACAAAGGAGACTGCGAGCACCAGAAGTGCTACAGTTTCCCCGTCATCATCTTCTGCCATAGTCCACAAAAGGTTCCCTAATGCCCGAAGAGGCGGGGTGGGGTTGTCTAAGTTCTACACAGCGTCGTTTGTGGCATGTAGTGTACTGCGAGCGGGTGGTTGTAACTTGTGGTGCAGTCAGGTGCAGTCCAGGGGCTGCCGTTGAGCCGTGATCATGCGTTTGATCTTGTTAGCCGGAACGAAAACTCCTCCGAGGAGCACGATGGATCGGGTAAGGCAGAGTGATCTGTTCTGGTGAGCCTCCAATGGATGAACACAGCACAGAGACGTGTGAGGGAGGATCCTGGCGGGTGCCGTACTATTGAATGGGAACCTTTCGCAGCCATGTTCCCCGTGCATGGCAAACAGAGGTTCCGCTCACCGCGCTCAACAACGTGGAGCTCTGCCGTTGTAAATCCTTTTTCCCCTGCTGCGGCTGACCCAGCCCGCTCAGCCGCAGTGCATTCGCGGCTCGCCCCGCCATGCCCGATCCGACCTCTCCCGTGCCTTCGCCCTCTTCGCCCAGTGTAACACTCTTGAACGTCAAACATCCCTCCACATTTCCTCTCATGTCAAAATTCCCGGTGCACAACTCCCCCCCGAATCCTGCCTTCCCCACGATTGCCCAGCACTCCCCCTCATCTTCCCAACTTGCCCCATCTACTTGCCCCACTCATATCCCCCCCAGCTCCTCACCGTCCCACATCACATAAGCCTTCCTCAACCCCCTTCTCCCAACCCTCAACATTCTCCTTGCACTCAATAAACTTCTGAACGACGGCGACTGGGAGAATGCGCTGCGTTGCCAGAGCATAAACGAGTATGGGAACGCACAGAAAAGGGGGAGATCGCTTCTAAGGCTAATTCGGTGGGTGTGTCACGCTTTATTCGTGTCTCCAACGATTACGACACCCATGCTCACAAGGCAGCTCGTCCAGACCAGCTGGATTTGCCTCCACTTCTTGGCGGCAGACACGCTGTACAGTAGTGTTGCGCACCGTCTCCGCATCGTGGGTCCCCTCATCAGCGAGGATGCACTCGCCGCCATCGCCTCGCTTCGGGTTCCCAACACGCACCTCCCATCTCCGCCAGGCCGTCGCATCCCAGACGCCACTCCAGTACCTCCTCCACCACGAAGATACTGCGTTTACCGCATTTACACCACTCTCTTATTCCGTCGCCCAGAGGACTACGCGCGCGAGGCTGTGCATCGCGGTTCGTATGCAACTTAGCCGGCAGTCAAAAGAATGGATACAGTGCGCGTCAAAAATTTGGAAAATGGTGTGAAAAATACTTGAAATTTGTGCAGAGCCGTCCGTGCGAAATTAAGCATTCTTTAGGTGTCGATGGCGCAATCCGGACTGTGGTGGGGTAGGGGGGCCTAAGGTTCATCGTTATGGGTACTGGTACTATAGCGGAAACGATGCGCATACACTGCTTGCGTCTAGCTCTTTATGCTGTGGCCTCGTGCACAATTCAAATACAAAGCATGCATATGGAGAACCAAATAAACATCTCCCATTGACAGTAGTCCAAGGACTGGATCCCTTTCCTTCAAGCTGTGCCGCAAAGTGAAAGGGTGAGAGGTGAGTAACTATGAGTAATTGGCAGGGGGACTTGAGGAATGATAATGATTCAGTTCGACAGGCGAGGGAAGCTTTGAATCACTAGCATCCAAAGACCAAGGAGTACGGGTGGAACGAAGGCGGGGCATTGTGGTGGGACGTCAAAAAGAGCGCGAAATACGCACTTGTTGGCTGAGTGTAGGAGACACATTAAGAGCATGATCATTCGCGGAAATGAGACGGGAGAACATATACGGCGAATAGATTCCTGCTTCCCTCAAACCCTACGCTCTCTTTTTAACCTCCATAATAGAAACCAATTTCCGGATCCGATGTACTTTTACGAGCTCCAATTTTGATAGCTCGAACAATGCAACATACTCCTCTAAAGTTCTGTTCCATAAGGCATGTGATAAATGGAAATGTCGACAAATGGGGGAGAGAATAGGAAAGGAGATGTTGAAAAGGGGAAAACAACGACACGGAAGCTGACCTATCGAGTCCGTTTAATAAATTCAGAATCTGCATACTCTGATGGTGTGAATAACGGTTCACAAAACCATAATCTTTCGGTAAGGGCCACGGCGCATCACTGTCATTCTTATTCTATAATGAGATCGTGCGAGGATGCGGTAGGAAATGAGTCACATGCAGCGATGACTGGCGAGCACAAACACACCTTCGGATCGGGGGGTGGTGAACGTGACTGCGATAGTGAGGGAAGAACCACTACTTCTATGACAAGAAGTCGCGAGCTGGGCACCATCGCATCTGCAATCTAATGGAGGGCGGCATAGTGATGTGAGAGGATACATGGGAGTTTATAGACGAATAAACGATGTGTCGTTCACGCACGTGGTTTAGAATTGTCAACGCCTTCTTATCCGGCCAATCGTGGAGAATATTCGAAAGGATATATATGACTGCTCTAGAAAGCCAGATGATTCAAGGGAGATGGGGACGTAGATGGTGTGCTGCGGAAAATGGAAGGTATTTGAAAGAGATTCTGACTCACCCTTTGACAGGCTGCCCGGTGAAAAAGTCATGAGGTTGGAACGTAACGCGGCCAGAGCTGAGCGCCTCGGGGTTGTTCTCTGCGAAGAACTGAGTTATTCAGTATTGGTGCGCAAGTCGAGCCAGATAAAATGGGAGATATGCCTCAAATAACCATACATCACCGTAACTCACCTTCTCCCCCAGCAGACACACCTCCGGTCGATCCTGGTTCACGAACTTGGCATGCCTCACCACGGGCAAAACCGCATTGGAAAGATGTCCAGCCGACGCACCCACTTCCACAAAGACAGCGCCCTCCGTATCCCACCTGCCCCAATCCAGATCTTGATAACCCAGAGCACCATTCATAATATCGATCGTAACCATAGTTTGTGAAAATGCGGAGCGATATACTTCGCTGCCAGGACGTGCGAGGAACTCGAAGATGGTGGCACGTGCCGGAGCTGTAGGTATCGTTGTGGGCTTTAGGTCACGGGCGGGATCGGAAGGGGAGAGGGATGGGTTTCGTGTGGACTGGGATGCAGCTGCTGGTATGGGGGCGGGATCGCTGAATACCTCTCCGAATGGTGCGTCTTCAATCCGCAACGAATGTGCAGTGCGCGGATCGCGAAGGGTCGCTGAAAATGCCGTGGCACTACGAAAGCCGACGTCGGCCCTAAACGAGGAAAAAAGCGTTAGAGAATCATTATCAGGCCATCCCAAGGAGCGAAATTAGAATGTGTGGAGTCATTATTACTCATCTCCAGCTATCTTTATCAACGATTAAATACCACACAAGGGATGGGAAGATGCCGGAGAAGATCTAAAGAAAACACAGGGAATCGATCTCACCACATGAGCGGTATTTCCGCACTCGGCTGACCCTTTTTGAGACATACGGAGACTTTATTGTTGGCAAATACGGCGGGGCTGGTCTCTTGGAACGTATGGTACGTGCAAAGGAAACGCAGGACACGTTCTCATTAATCAAAGACTCTGTAAGTGTTTCGTATACATTCAGTAATGGTCCACACCTGTCTTGGCGGGATGTGTACCAGTTCGGCGCGCAATCTCAGCAACAGGGAGACCAACGTGTTCGTCGACGTCCGATGCGGCCAGTACATCGGCAATGTGCGTATTTGCGATGAAATTGAGTGCGGAAGACTGATGATACTGTGGAAACGGGTCAGGGATAACCGGGAGTGATATGTTACTGTGTTCACCCCAGAGTCGTCGCAGATGATCTTTTCTCTCGGGTTCTGCACTACAGCCTGGTTTCAACTCTATCAGTAAGTAATCTGCAAGGCGGAACACGGTTACAGATCGCACAGTCATCATCCCTAGAGCACTGATAAGGACCCTTCTTGCGTCCCAGTACTTCTTAGACGGTGTGCCCTCGTCCCAGGGATGCAAGGCTGGATTATCAATCCATGGCTCGGGGAGACCTGCTCCTT
The DNA here is from genome assembly GCA_015039355.1 of Ramaria rubella. NCBI lineage: Eukaryota > Fungi > Basidiomycota > Agaricomycetes > Gomphales > Gomphaceae > Ramaria > Ramaria rubella. Next base: position 143,053 of record MU134530.1, read on the forward strand.
TGAGCTCGGATTGGAGCTCGTGTGTCGAGGTAGTGATAAGGTTGAGGAGGGAAGTAAGGAGGGAGGGGGTCGACATGGTATTGATGAATAAGTTACGAACAACGCACGATGTGGTGTATATGATGCTTATCTCACTGGCAATCGCTCCCACGTTTCCCGTGGTGGATTGTTCGGCGTGACTGTCCCTCCACCACGTTTACGGGCTCAAAGGCATTTTTTGGAATTGGGCAAGGATTCAGAGGTCCTGTGGTTTGTTACCTCGATGGTGGGTTTAGGTAATATGGGTTTACTCTGGTCTGTGATACGTGGGTTGCACCGTTGCACTTTGTTCGAAACTGGAGTAGGGCCACGCATGCTCTGCATCATCACGAGCGTCCGAGAGCAGACCGGATCAGGTGTGACGGTCCAACTGGTATTGAGCGACTGGCGCCCGTGTCCCAAAAAAACTAAGCTTATGCAACGATACCAATCAATCCTTTCATTTCACAGACTGAGAAACACGCTAAAACGAAACTTAAAAGACTAGTCCTCTTCCTGCTGCAACTGCAAGTCTCCGGGTCTCACATCTCACGTGGCATTTCCCATTGCGAGGTCCTTCAGAACGCTGTATTCACCGCGTCCCAGTCGATCGGAGGGGTCCCTTCCTTTTTTGGCTTTTGTTTCTTTTGTTTCTTTGGTTTCTCTGGTTTCTTTGGTTTCTCTGGTTTCTCTGCTTTCTGCGGATTGCCCTTGCGCCCTATCCCCATCTTACTTAGGATCGATGTCGCTTTTGGCTTCTGCGTGTTTGGCTTCTGCGTGTTTGGCGGTGAAGACGTTGAAGCGTGCGCGGTTGTTGGTTGCGCCTCTAGAGCTGGAGGGAGCGCCGGGAGGGGTTTTTCCTCCTGGGGGACCTCCTCGAACGTGTCATCCAGCGGTGTGCGTGGTGGTGAAGTTGGCAACGTTGGCCCGCCATGTTCATCAAGAAGAGGCGTCTCATCCGAGGAACTACGCGGGAAAAGGCCGTAGGGCCAATTAGACTGAGGAACCACGTTAAGAAATGCGCATAGAAGAACAAGGACGTTCGATACGCACAAAGAGGTCTCGCGCAAAAAGCTCGCGCACAAGTAGATCTTGCACATAATTGTCATCACGTTGAACAACGCCATTCGAATGTGGCATAAGGATGACAGCGCCGACACCATCTTGAGCTCGACGTGCAATAGAGTGACTGGCGACTTGGATCAGCAAAATAAATAGCACAGAGCTCTTAACGCACACTGGGGCGGCGACAGCAACGTAAGCTGTTGCGACCAGGACAGAAGCGATAGTGATAAAACGCATTGGATTACACGAAATGTAAAATGAGAGTGGTGAGTAGAGTTAAAAAAAAGTCCAACGATTGACGTAGAAGGGGATGGGGAAAAAGGTGTGACAAAATAATAATCAAAGGAAAAAGCTAGAAACCGGTCAGAAAAAGACACAATGAAAAGATGTTGACATACTGCACAGCACTTGAGAAAGATTCTGAAAGAATAATGAGGCAGACAGGTGCGGAAACTGGGCCCTCCTTTTATGTGTTTAGAGATGGTCCAGGGTGCCCGGCCGGGCTCAGGCTGATGATGGCAAGCAGGCAAGCTAAAGCGATGCGACCCTGGACTGGAGCTCGATTGCACGGCCAGTATAGTGCCGCTACAGGACCCCGGTGACTCCCCATTATGTTTGTCCGTGAATGCGCCTAACCAACCTCTGATTTGCCTGTGTGTCCATGTGAATGTGCCTGTGCTACAGTGCCACCCACTTCTCGACAAAGATCTTCCCGGCCACCAGGTCGTGCCGAGGTTTCCGGACCCATCGGGAATGGAAGGGCTCACCGAAAGGAGCCCAAATATGCAATTTGGGACTTATTACGTAAGCTTACATAAGGGGGTCAAATTTTGAAGGGATTTGAGTTTGGTCATAGTGAAATTCTCGAAGCTTAGACTAGCTTTACATGAGATACCAAAGCAGTTTCTGGTGTCTTGAGCTGCTACCTAAGTGCACAAGCAGAGAAAGCTATATATTTCTGTGAAACCCATATTCACTGGAGACATGACACAAAATGTACCTAGAGAAAAGGGTGGGAAAATTGTGTAAAAAGATCGAATTTTGACACCATTTGTATGGTGGGAAAATTGAGGACAAAGTGTGTTTTTGGTCAACATTTGTTTGGGGTGCAGATGTTGAACAAAGTTAGGATTTGATTGGGGGTGAAAATTAGGAATTTGCCTCAGATTTGTGCCCGACACAATTCAGGGCATTTTTGTTAATTTTATCACGATTTTCACACCCAAGCATTTTGTAAGCAAAGTTACAATTTTTCCAGGGAGAAAATTGAGAACAAAGGGGAAATGGCAGGAAAAGGGAGAAAATTGAGAACAAAGGGGAAATGGCATTTTCCTGCCATTTCCCCTTTGTTCTCAATTTTCTCCCTGGAAAAATTGTAACTTTGCTTACAAAATGCTTGGGTGTGAATTATTACATAAGCTTATGTAAGAGGGTCAAATCTCGAAGGGGTTTGGGTCGAAATTTTCATAGGTCAACCTGGGATGCCAAAATGATCTTGAGCATCCCAAGCTGCTACCCATGCACACAAGCAGAGTACCTTTCCCACTGTTCAACGTGAGGTACTGAAATGCCTAGACAAGTGTAATACCACCATCATCTGACACTTCTTTTGCAAATGTTATAGATACACGGATGCTTACTGGTATGTTTGTACTCTCTAACTACCAGATTTAATACTAATCTATACACATGAAAGGGCTGTCAGGAAAAGAAGCCAAGCATGCAGTTAGAAAATACAAACCGCATCGCAAGGTGGGAAGGGGAATTGTCATGAACATTAACATGATTATGTCCTGATAGGCTTTTTTTGAGATAAAAAATCAATGAAACTGTATGTAAATACTTTTAAAAGGTTGTTTAGAGCCTCTACTATTTTTTTAGTATTTTTTTTTTCAATTTTTCTCAGCTATTTGGGCAGGAGGGGTGAATTTGGGTCAAATTTTGAGATCAAAAATTTTCAAACTGCTCAGGGCCCAACCGGAAGTTGGTTTTCTTGTTTTTAATACCTAGTATAATACATATACTGTGTTTCAAGCCATTATCTATATTTTGTGGCAAGGAGATGCAGGTCGAAGTCTCCCTGCCATGGGAGTTGCCGACTTTGTCGCAAGGTGACTATCCACACTGTACTTAGTTGATTTTTACCACTCGGCATATCAGTGATCACCCCAATCTAATCGACACCACTCCCAATGACTTTGACCATGACTTAGCAATATTACCCCTGGACTCCTCCATACTAACAAAACCTGGGTACGTCGTGTCATATACACTGTCACAGGCTTATGAAACCAGGGGTAGAACAGAAGTAACATTATGGCATTGTTTACAAACCAATATCAGTTTCATGAACTTCTGCTAGGCCAACTTTCATGGCTAGGAGGGGGTATGAAGTGGCAGTGGGAATATAGTGAGGCTGTAGACATGACAAGGGGGGAGGGTGGTCATGTAAATAGCTTCATGGATGTGGAGCTTGTAATTTGCCCACTGAGGGTCAGTAAAATGTGCATGGTGAGCAGAATGATGAGCCATGAAAACAGAAGAGTCTGTGTGAAAAATGACGGTCAAGGAGCTGCGAAGGCTCCTTGAGGTCTGATACAAGCATGGTGCCTGAGCTTTGACTCTGAAGCTCCCAAGGCCCATGTGGATTTTTTGTAATTGTTCATCGGTCTTGTGTAATTTCTTAAGTGCTTGTTCGACACCCATGCCTTTCTCCATCGCATGCACACAATATGGAGCTTCAGAAAGCTTACAAGCAGCTGGTGGGGTTACAGAACAATGTCCAGACCCAATCCAACACTCTCAAGCATGGACAGTCACCTGGAATTCTATGTCAAACAAACAACCTTACTAATAAAGTTGAAGAGTGCACAGGGGACTTAGATTGTTAGCTTACAGTTTTGGCGTTTGATAAGATTAACCTTGACCGGTATGCCGAGTGATAACAATCAATTATGAACTCCACCTAGGTAGCCCAGTATCATGTATATAGTTAAAACAAAGTATCAGGCCGGATGGACCCAATAACTATGTAAGTTTCACAGCAGGACCTTCATACCGCAAATATTACTGCAAATACCTCCCACCTCTGAGAAATAAACCAACATATTTGACCGGCTCACCAGTGACCTTCGAATACACCACCTGGGTTACCCAGTATGACTAACGTACTTAGACAGGAGTGGCGCCTCAGATGTACCCTTTAGTTAAGTAGGATTCACAACTCAGCCCTCCTATCACGAATAATACCATGAATAATTCTGACCTTAGAAAAATAAATCTTAATCATTAATGTCAGCGCCAGTAGGTTAGTCATACTGGGTAACCCAGGTGCACCGGGCTTTTGGGCTGCCACCAGTAACCTTTGCAAAACATGATGCAACTCCATCAAGACTCCATGTGACAGTCAACACCGGTGAGTGCATCTCAGTCACATGCGTCACCGTCACCATCATGGCAATGCCACATGAAATTAAATTTTCATTTTGCTCTTCTTTGTAGACATATTTCCCCACCTGTATAGCACTAAACATCCCTGAACTCGAACTCACACCCACATCAAGCTATCAACATTAAGCTATCACATGACTGCTCACTCAACTCCTTCCTTCATTCCTTCATGCTCAAAGCTCAAATGATGCCTCAGACAAAGATCAAGGCCACTTCGCGATGTGTCACATCCATCTGTTAAAACCCAGATTCATTTCCAGCTTTTCCCCTTTTCTCCAATATCCTGGTTTATATTCTGATGTGTACCACTTGTTCTACTTATCCCTGCCTCGCCTATATTTAGTTATCTCTTATCAAAATCCCATCTTTGGTCTTATGTCCATATTTACTCTCACCCCAATTCCATACTCATTCCATTTTGGATTTCCATATTCATATCTTTCTGATTCGGATCGTATCAATTTGTTATATACAACGTCTCCTGTACTTAGTTAGTCAGTTCAAATATTAACCCACCTTGACTCAATAACTTCTCACCTCCACCTCTAAAGTCTTATCCAACCTTCCATTCTCTGACTCCTCCGATCCCTCCGATTTCTTCGACATCTGATTTCCAAAATACCAGGACACGAAGGATCCAAGAGGGCACAACCTATAAGTTGAAGCCAACGTCCATACATTCCGATCCCGACTCTGAATGCCAAACTCCGACATTCCAATAATTCCGACATCCGACGAGAAGAAATCTAGTTCATAACAGTATATTTGAGCTAAAACTCTTGATCCATTCACTATGCCTTCTACCAGATCCTGTTCTGTCACCGGAATCACAAACCCCAGATCTAGCCTCCCAAATAACAAACAGGAAGATGACCCCAGTGACAACGACAACATCAACAACAACAAGGATGACAATGACAATGAAGAAGATGATGGGAAGGCTATGCTAAAAGCTTTGAAACAAGCACATGGGAACTCTGAATAAAGGTGAAACCGGAAACACCAAACTCCGCAAACCCGACACCTTCGACGGATCAGATTCCTGAAAGCTCCATCCTTTCTTCCTGAAAGCTCCATCCTTTCTTCCTGAAAGCTCCATCCTTTCTTCCTTCAATGCAAACTCCACTTCCGTGACTGTCCTCAGACCTTTTCCAGTGATGAAGTGAAAGTTACTGATGCTATCTCTTTTTTAAAAGGGACGGCTTTAGATTTTTTGAAGCCTGAACTGTTAGATGATGAGACCTTCCAAGACCC